>CM076579.1:1174580233-1174796966 GCA_034641835.2 Pinus albicaulis | reverse complement strand
TAAATTAAGACTAGAATATTTAAATAAAATAATAATAATTTTAATTTTAATTATAAAGTTAAATTAAACGTGGTTTATAATATAAATTTATGGTATTACATTGCCCATTGTATATAATTATAAATATATAAGTATATTAAATTATGAAATTACTATGGTTATCATATAAAAATTAATGAAGTTTATTTAAATATTTGAGGAAATCTATTATGGAATATAAGAATATCAAGATTAGATTCATCATAACTTTGTATTTGATTTTTTTGGTCGGGGCTTGGTAGATCAGGTTTTAAGATGCATTTATAGAATGATGCATCTATGGAATGCAAGTGTCATCTTAGATCCATCTTAAATTTTTATTTATTTATCTATCTCAACATCTAACAAATCCAAATTTAAAATAGATCTAGGTTGGTTAAAATTATAATTATGTTTAATGTAATGTTTTGATGAACTTTGTTGATAATTGTATGAAAGATAGTCGAACCCTTGGCAACAAATAGAAATAATATCAAAAAACTTGCTCTAGACCACTTGAATTGGCCCATAGGACTTAAGCGTTTTGATTTATTGTATTGAGAAATGTTTTACAACCCGATGAAAAAAAATAAAGAAATGTTAAATGAATAATTAAAAAATAAAAAATAGTGTTGTTTTAATTAAATGGGCAATAAAAATAGTAAATTAATTAAATTCAATTTATTATATTACTAGTTTAGATTCATCTTAATTGTGAATCTATCAATTGTCAAATCTCTTGAAATGTAAACCTCTTTTAAAGTGAAAAGAGATTTGATCCCTCACGCACTTGGTGGATCTAGGTTGGTTTAATTTTCCCTTTTAAATGGGCTATATTCCACGTGAATATCATATGTCAATACCATGGGTTCTCATAAACATGGAGCTCAAAAACTACCGATAACTTGACTAAGTCAAGTTTACCTTAAATAACTATCCAACAAAAATTAATAAAAATAATAATAATAATGTAGAATTTTTATTTTTATTATTTTCGTTTGAAGTTATTTTTATTTTAACACATGGTTATTTTTTATTTATTTTTTACTTTGACCGAGTCAAAATGTTTATAGGACATTATATTACATATCTTATTTTTTATTTTGACCAAGTCAAAATGTTTATTGGACATTATATTACATATCTTATTTTTTATTTTGACGGAGTCAAAATGTTTATAGGACATTATATTACATATCTACCACATTGGGTTGGAGAGTCTCAGAGCATTAATTTTTTTCTTATTACATCTAGATGTGCTCTCCAACCCATACAACATTATATTACATCATCTCTACCACACTCGGTTGGAGAGCGTCTCTCAGCGCAATAATTTTATTTTATTACATCTAGAGGCGCTCTCCAGCCTAGTATGGAAAAGATGTTGTCATGTATTATCTTGTCTTGTTATGTTGTGTAAACAAAAATAATAAAATAATAAAAATAAAAATAACATATCGACTCATGGTCTTTAACCATGGTATTCATGTGGAATATAGCCTATTTAAAGGGGGGAATACCAACCTAGATCCATCTTAAATATGAATCTACCAAGTGTCGAGAGGGATCAAATCTCTTTTCACTCTAAAAGAGATTTGCACATAAGAGATTTGATCCCTATCGGTGCTTGGTAGATCTAGAGTTAAGATGGATCTAGTCTAGTTAATAAAATTATAATTTATTTTTTTTGCAAAATCATAATATACATATCACATTAAAATAAATTTAAATAACAATGATTCATATATAAAATATAAATAATAGCTGTCAATTGGACTTGTCTTCGGTGGTTGGGCAGGATGGTTGTTATCTTCCCCACCTAAGTTCAAATCTCTGCAACTGACATTATGATGTTAAATATTGTTGTAATGGTTTCATGTCTATGAATATTCAGAGAGGGGGCGAGTTTACTTTGTTGTAGGGTGGTGAAGGAGTGTCTCAGTTTGTGGTGCCAAACCTTGTTTCAGTCTTTTTTTCCAATAGTAGTCTCTTTTCCCCGACATCTTTTATGTTTTCGGGAGGACAGGTATATTCTATTTCTCGTGTTGTGATAAGATGTTATTACTATCCATCGATGGGAAAGTTTCGTTCTGCAAGCTTATCATTACCACTATAGATTTTTCATGATCCTTAGGTCTCTGAGATGGAAGAGGATTCATTGGATTACGACCTAGACAACCCTCGTCACAACTTGATTTTCATATCCCAATTTGAAGTTAATGTGTTTAGTTTTGAATCGTTGATCTGACATCACAATAGAGTCTCCATGCAGTCTCCGCATCGTCAGAGAGAAATCAAGTCGGAAGGTGGTAACTCTCTCATTCCTTTGGTCAATGCACCTATAGTTGTGCTTTCCAAACCTATCTCTAAAGTGAAGGTTGCAGGGATTAAACCTCATCTCAGACATTCGAAATCTATCTTGAAACATTGTAGAGATAAGGCCAAAATGGTTGTTGGTGATGGCATAAAACTCCCAGACATTCTTATTCTCCAAGAGAGAGCATTAATGGGGCATTTTGCGAGCAAGGTGGTGCACCCTCCTATACTTGAGGTTTGGTTATAGACAATTTGGGTGCCCTTTTTGGGGTTTGTTCCTTAATTCCACATTATGATTCAGGGATGGTTTTGCATTATTCTTTCTTCTGTGAATGAGGTTGAGAAAAAATTAGCCAATGATTGGTATTGGGGCCTTTTTGTTCTATCCCCTCCAACGACGGCACCTAGATTTCAATGCAACGCACCAACTGATGCGGTCTTGGTAGGTTTCAGCCTTCTTGCCTAACTTACCTCTAATTTTGTAGAACCCACAAATCCTGGAAGAAATTGGTAATAAAATTAGACGTTTCATGTGTGTGAAGGATGATTTTTTTTTTTTGTAAGCATGATCACAGTGTAGCATGGGTGCAAGTGGAGGTCAATTTGAAGGAAGGCCTTTTCGAGGACATTGAATTACATTTTCAAGGTTACTCATGGAATAAAATTATCGATTATTGGAGGCTTCCCTTCAATTGTTATGCCTGCCACAAGGTAGGTCTCCTAGTCGATACTTGAGCATTCAATGTCTGAAATCTTCAGCCACAAAAGAAGTAATGGGTTAAGAATCACCTATAGTTAATGTGTAGTCTCCTCCAGTGTAGATTGATAATTCATAAATAGATAATACCTCTCTTCCTCCACAAGGAAATGGGATGACAACTATTAAATAACCAATGGTTACATCTCAGGTCATAGTCTCGATTAAGCTTCCCTTGATCACCCCATCTTTCTTGTCATTGATACATTTATTAATGAGGCGAATAAAAACGAATTTTTTTGAGAAATAAATTGGATATTTCAACCATCCCTTCATCATTGAATGAGGACCCCACTTATGTTTCCCCTAACATTTCTCCCTCGATGGAGATTCCTTCTCCTTTGGTCAACTATTATGAGTCATCCTCTCCAGTGTCAATTTCTCCAGTTTGTAATTCAGATAAGATTCCTCTTAAGGCTAGATCCACTAAATCCTCCTTTGAATCTTCTTGATTTGTGAGGAAGACGTACTCTCTTTGCTATTGCATTGGTCACTCCGCAGAATCTCCTATAAGAGGAGGTGTAACCATGGATGCACCCTTTTTAGGAAAAGTAGGCAAAAATTTCAACCTTTGTAAAGCTCAAAATAAGACACGTGAGGATATTCAAAGAGGAAAACGAGCCACTATTGATAAGGCTCTTAGAGTGAAAGGCCTCACTAGGGGCACCAAATGAAGGTCATGTCACTAAATTAACGGGGGTTTAGGGCTGACCCCAGAAGACTCGCCATCAAGAGGCTTATACAAAAAATCAAGCCTGATGTTATCATGATCCAAGTATCCATGTTTGATAGAACCAAAGCTAAAGAGATTGTGTCTCCATGTTTATGTAACTAGTCATTTCTAATCGTTGACTCAGAAGGCCAATCTAGTCGTCTAGTCACTGCATGGAAACCTTCTTTCATTATTCATTTGTTGACAGAAATATTCTCATAAATTAGGATACTTGTGAACTTTGTCTCAATATTATACTTCTAAATGTTTATGGACAATATGCAAATCGCTAACCCTTTTGGGACAGTTTGATCAATTGGGGTTCTCTCAATGTTCAACCTTTAATGCTAGGGGGGATTTGAATTTTACAATCTCGCTTAGGGAAGTCTGGGGAATTTTTGCGAGAAAGGACCCCTTGGAATATTTTTTCACTCATATTATTAGCTCCTCCAACCTCATCAATCTTAAACTTGTTAATCTCACTCCCACTTGGAGGAATTACATAGCCAACAAGGATGCCATAGCCAAAAGGTTGTTTGCTTCCTTATATTGGATTATTTATTTTCTTCGACTCTTAAAAATAAATCTTGGGTGGAAGATGGTGATATATCGGATATTGTCTAATCTTCCTCAAGATGTTCATTAATGATTTAAAATCTCTTATCCCATTCCATTTATAGAAATTATGGTGTAG
This sequence comes from Pinus albicaulis, assembly GCA_034641835.2. Classification (NCBI taxonomy): domain Eukaryota; kingdom Viridiplantae; phylum Streptophyta; class Pinopsida; order Pinales; family Pinaceae; genus Pinus; species Pinus albicaulis. Next base: position 1,174,792,469 of record CM076579.1, on the reverse strand, counting down.
AATTGCAATTGCTCATGAAATTTTAATCCAAATCACAAGACACAATCCTACTCTACTGCGTTGTGGAATTCAATTCACAATTTAGAACAATAAAAAACATGTAATAAGAAATAACACACATGCACACAATATTTTTTTATGGGAAAGCAACTGCTAAAAAACCCCTATGCTTGCTTCGATTAATTTGATGAATAGAGATGTATTAGAATTGCTAGCTCGATTTGAGCTCAACCTCCAAGTGAATAACCTATCTCTCTGCTCACTGAAAAGTTACGACCTAGACATAGTAAATTTCTACCTATGATTGAACCCATGTTTCCTTGTGCAATTCTTGAGAAATTAGGCCCCTATTATTTATGATCGGGTGCTCAAAAATGAAATTTGTTGGAATGGTGTGGAACTTGAACGACCGCATAGATCTCGTCATTTTGAATACGACGTAACTCGTTTCATGGAAAACTGACACTGTATGCTCCCAGAAATGTGTTCTCTCTGTTTTCCCAAACAAACGAATTTTTCAAAAAAAATGATAGGTGACTGTGTATTTTGGGCCAGTGGCAGGCTGCCACATGGCTTCTTTTGGTTGGTCAAAAGGTATTTTTTTAGGCCTGTCAGGCCTCACCACTTTTCGAAGTTTCATTGGTTCTGGTTTGGTTGAATCTCATTAGGTGGTTGATGGCCAACCACATGTTGCCATGTGGCCCAATCGAAGGCTGCCACATGGCAACACAGAAGGGCACCAAAATTTGTTAAGAGCCAAGCAGACTAGGAGTGGGTCGAACCCTAGACCTCACCGCAAACAACGCGCTGCATTACTAATGGACCACATGTATTACTTATTAATATATAGGTTGAAAATTTTATAAAAGTTGCATGTGGCGAAGGTATGGGGGTAGGGGCTAGGGCTTAGCCCCTCCCCCAAAAAAAAAAAAAAATGCACAATATGACCCATCGCTAGAGACTGAGGGCGCGGTGCGGAGGTAGCCACCAACAGTAACTGTCGCTCAAACCACGCCTTGTGACCATATTCATCTGACCGCTTCTATGACCGCGGAGTTCTAACCACTGCCTAACTGGCCCATGTGACTAGCTGTCTACTAACCGCGCGAAGGTGAAGTCATTGCCTCGACCGCCACATTTACCGCAATGTGACCACCTTCGACCCAGACCATGACAGTTACGTGACCGTCAGGGCTAACCAGCGAACATTTGTTTTATTAAAAAAAGTATTTTTAATTAACCACAGGGTTATGGTTAATAATTCGAGTTTAAGGCCGCATTAGGCAATTTAAGTATCCGACAATTTCGCCCGAATTTCCGCAAAATTGTCGCTCAGTTAGCGGATTATGGGGCAAAATTGTAGGACCGGTCCGGATTTTGGGGAAATTGTGGTGCGATTAGCAAGAAAACTAGGGAGGCTCATAAATTCTCCAGTTTTTGACTAATTTCGGATCAAAAAGAGGCTAGACATGAATTTTTCGGCATTATGAAGCTAATGGAACAGGTTTTGAAGCCATTTGAGCTTTGTAAATGTATGCAATCACCATTCCGAGCATAATGAAAGAGGGTCAAGCCATTGGAAGCTGGACCAAGGAGACGTAGCCCAGGAGGGGTGAACTCCTTCATCATTTGTCGTGTTGTGGTTATTATTATGGTGAATTTTTTTGTTGTTTTTGTATATTTCATAGTTTATTTACATGTTTTATGTGTTTAAAAATTAACATAAAAGCTCTCAAAAACTCAATTTAATCACTTGCAATTTACAAACCCTCAAGCTCAATTTCATTAAGATCTCATACAGATCAAGTTTAGTATCAGACCTAAGTTTTCTTTGTTGTTGTGAGGATTTAATTGTTTGCAAGTGTATGTGATGCTTACAAGGTTGGAGCTCAAGAGAGGAGAAGGAAAGCTTGTGGTTGCAAGTCCTCAAGTTAGGTCAAGGACAAGGAGAGCAAGTTTGCCTCAGGCTCCACCACAAATTCTTCCTCAAATTGCAATTGAAGCTTCAACAAGCATGTATCATGAAGGAGGAACCAATAATATGTCAGATGAAGAAAAGAATTTCAGAAAAGATTTCTTTAACATGACTGAAATGGTGAAGGTTCTCTATGAAGAGAGGACTTCAAGATTGCAGGGTGAAAGTTCCAAGCCTTCAAAAGGAGAGGGTTCTTCTGGAGGAAAAGGAGGATATTATGACAAGCCTTAAAATGGAAATGGTGACAAACTGTTAGTCATCAGTATTTTTCACTATCTTTGGATGACTAAAGGGTGTTTATAGATTTATGAAAACAACATTCCTTGAATATTGCGAGTTTCAGAAATCTCACTGCCTTCATTATCCTTATAGAAAAAATTTCACTATTGTATCAGTTTCACATTTCATGGTCACCCTGTTGCTCCTACAAACTCCTCATAAGCTTATACCTATCATTTTTAGCCTCCTTCCCTACATATAGCCTCATTGCCTCATTTTTCCCCTGTCAATAGACTACATCCTCCCTCTAGGGTTTCCTATTGCAAACTCAATTCCCATTTGCCCCAGTTTCCTCAAACATTGATGGTCTCAAAACTATCTCTATAGGCTCTTTAGATAAATCAAGTATATTGGATTTTGGATCTTCAATGCAACACTTTTGACCATACTCTGTTTTTCACTTGAAAACCTCCAAGTCAAATCCCGGTCAAAATTAGGTTAAAGGACCCTCTCACTAGGTCATTAGGGTTTCACATGTTGTAAGGTCATCATTGGATGTTTCAGGAACTACTTTTCCTTTGCTAGAATATGGCTCAGATGTAATAGAATGTCAAGACATGGTTATTCAAGAAGGACCTAAAATATTTCCAAAGAAGACTATCCCTTCAGTTCAGACTCTACACATGAGGAAAATGGACAAACTTTGGCACTTTTGCAGGAGTGTTGAAAGTTCTATCAGCAAAAAATATTGATAAGGTAGGTGGTTTGCTCCTGAATGAAAACAAATTACAACAAAGGAGATAAGAAACACTTGGTCTTGTAGGTAACTAGGGTTATGAACTTGATGGTCCAGTTGAGTGCCAAAAATAGTGATCACTTGCAGAAATTACATAGAGGAAGCATACAAGGCCAAACATGAAGAAAGTATGTCAGAATAGACTGAAGAAAAAGGGAAAAGGTGAGGTGAACTGGACAGAAATGAATGAACTTGAAAGGGCTATAGGGAACTTAGAAGACAACACTAATGATTGTTGTAAACCACTCTAGACACCTAGGGTTTTGAAGAAAGTGGCCAAACAAGGTGAAAAGCATAAGTTGAACTCCATGGTGGAATAAAAAGAGGATTTTGAAGATGTTTCTGTGTGTAATCATCCTAAAGGTGTCAAAATAAACTTGTCGAGTCTCCAGGATCAAAAGAAAAATCAAATTTCATAACTCTTGCAAACTACAAGCAAAAAGGTGAAAAGGTTAAGTTGAACTTAAAGGTTGAGACTACATAAGAATTTGAAGATGCTGCTATCTGTTTGAATCCCAAGATTATCAATATGAACTTTGTATGCCTCAAGGAGAAAAGGGAAAGTCAAATTCTTGTTTTTAAGCAAACCTGCATGCAAACAGTGTAAGAATATCAGTGAGAAAGGAAAAATGACTTTAAAACATTAGAAAGTGGGTTTATAAAGATAAATCAGATTTCCATTTACCTATAAAGATCCTTCTAACACTTCAAGAGATTCATTATCGACTTTCAAAAGAGCAAGAGTATTCAAAGGGAAAGAACTTGTGAGTTTCCAAGCCAAACTTGGGAAAATTTTCCTGGTGCTACGCACATGGGATCAGGCGCTGCGCCCTTGGAAATTTTCCCCCATACATTTTACATGGCACTGCACGCTTGGAAGTGAGCATTGTGCACTGGGGAAAGTGTTGCACTCTTACCTAACACACTCACATCAGATTTCTTAAGGTGCTTTGTGCTCATGTTTGGCGCTACGCGCCTGGGACTGGCACTGCGCCCTTGGCCATGAGGGCTTTCTAAGAAATTCAACCACTCAAATCACTCCAAAGGGCTTCCAAACTCTTGCTGAAGTTCCTCCAAGCACATTGAGGGGTAATTGCAGGTCATTAACCCATTTCCAAGAATTTTTGTCATCATTTAATTGAAAGAAGTGAAACCCTAAGAGGAAACCCTAAGGCTTAAACTTGAAATCACTGTTCACCATTACTTCATCTGCCTATAAAGAAAATCAGTGATAGACAGAGGAATTAAACTATTTGGAGGTTATTCATTCATCTAAGCTTATCCCTAAATCCATTTCCTTCATAACACTCTGTCCCTTCACTTGCAAAAACTGCCATTCCATTACCCTATTTTCCATCTCAAATTTTCACATCAATCCTAGGGTTGGAAAAACAGAGTTTTCGAAATGTCAAAAGAGGGAGAAAGTGGTAGTGGTGGGGAGGCCCAAATGCCAAGGAGGCATGATAACAAAGGAGTAAAGATAAATAGATTTGAACCCCTCAGTACAAGAGAGCTCATGTCATCTTCCCTTACTGTTTCATGGATCAAGCATGTAGGATGCTTTGATTTTTGTGAAAAGGTGCAGCAAGTGAAAAACCACCCTGAGACAATTAGAATCTTTATCATTAATTTTCATGAAAAAAAATTTAACCTTCCAAGGGTCACCTTTGAGTTATCTACAGATGCTATTGCCAATTCCACAGGTATACCTAGTGTAGAGGAGAAATGGTTCAAGCAAGCTAACCTTGACATGAGTTACTTTGAGCCATACCTTAAACCCAGATATAAAGACCCCAACAAATCCATCTTTCCTTTGTCTCAACTGCTTGATAGATATGCACTTATGATGAAGATTATAATGAAGTATTTTACATGTGAGGGAAGGTTCTCTTGTCTTTACTCATACCACATCAGGTTTCTTATGAATTTTACTATAGTGAGGATGTTGCACATACCCTATTACCTCTACAGAAGCATTGATAAAATTTCCTATATTGTACAAAAGAGAGACTATCCTCAGCAGATGCAAATCCTTTTCCATCATTATTTGATCAAGATGGTGTTCACTAATCCACAAGACCATCATTAGAAAAATGTCCCATGAGGTGTTCACTAATCCACAAGGCCATCATTAGAAAAATGTCCCTTCATCATCCCATCCTCCCACATCCATTCCTCCATCACCTCCTACTGTTCCTACATCTCCATCCACCCACATTCCCTCACCTCATGATGATCCTCCTTCATCACATTCCCATAGCCCTTCACCCTCATCTCATGACACCACGACATCAAATAGTGAAGAGATTAATGAGGAAGATGGCGATGAGATAGATGGTAGTGAGACAAATGGCAGTGAGACAGATGGCACTGAGATGGTTAACATAGAACCTTTTCCTTTGACCTACCATAGGGGCAAGAGGCACGTGTTTGCTTCCCTTAAGAGGCAAGGGTCCATGCCTTCATCATCAACAAAACAACTTGAAAAAGGTAAGGAAAAGGTTGTAGAGCAAGACATTGATGAAAAATAGGATGAACATGAGACTGAACAAGAATTTTAGCTAATTCACCTTGACAACGATGATGAGAATGAGGAGAGGATCACAAACATGCTGCTCAAGAGAAAGGATGCCTAGATTAGAGATCTACAAGCCAATCTGGGTAGGGCTAAGAATGTAATAAAATTCCTTGAGGTAGAAAACCAATAGTTAGAGATAAAGAAAGCCATCTATGAGATTAGAGCTATCAGATCTTGGAAAGAGGATGGAAAGGCCAAGGCAAAGCTCGATGAAACCTTGGGCACTCTAGATGACATTTTTGTGAAACCAACTCCAAAAATAGAAGAAAAGAGAGATAAATGCCTTATAAATAGCCACTTCGAGGGGGAAACCTCCAATACATTACATAAATGAACAATTATTGGATGATACAAATGACAAAACCTCCTTTCTATATATAGGAGTCGATGGGGCAACAATGTAATCCTAGTGGGGCCACAATGTAATCCTAGCCGACCTAACAATAATAATGTAAGGGCATAATAATAACAATATGGGGGTTACAGGGGTAAAACAATAACAATAAGGGGGGCTACACTAACATAATAAGGGACTACACTATTAATATAGGGACTTAACATGCCCCTCTCCTTCAAACAAGTGTTTTCCTCAACGCTTGATTATTTCTTGATGCTTCTGTATAAAATTATCATCCTCTCATGTGGAATATTCTACTGGAAAGTTCTTCCACTTGCTGAGATACTCTGAAATTTATCGTACTTGTTGAGTTCTTGTTTTTGTGACTACTTCAAAGCTTCTTTCGATGTGATGTTGACCTTCTTGTTGTTTCATTAGATTCTGCACCAAAGTTAGGTTATCCTTTGAGAGTTGGAGAACTTGTTGTTGATGCTCGATGTGATCTTCCACTAATTTATCATCCATATTAGCTATTATTTTATCCTTCAAACCATCCAAATTAACCTCCATTTATGCTTTTAAACCATCTATGTCATCTTCGGTTGCTCTTTGTAAGGTCGAAATTTGTTGCACTTGGTACCATAATTTTGATATCTCATACTGCAATTCTCCTCTTCATGTGTCATAGTATAGCTTTTTGAGGGTTTAATGGGAATGAAATTATTTTTTGGAGGCATTATAGAACCAAATAATGATAAAAATTCTAAAATATGCCCTTGGAATCACTTCAAACTGCTTTTTCAAACAAACGTTATGCAATTTTAAAAACCAAATACACACCTTTTTCTTTCTTTTGAAAATCTTGATATTGAAATTGAATTATCTATGTGATTTTGGATCCTCAATAACTGAAATTTGGCCTTGAAGTAGCCCTCTGAATCTTCTTTCGAATGGCACAGGTCGGACCTGATTTGGATTCTTGAAGACAAAGTTATGCCCAATATCCTACGATGACCTAATTATGGACTAGTTCAGTAGAGCTAACTTGAACAACTTGCCACGTGTCACTATTTCCTCCTTTAGCTCTGAAATTCATAAAGAAGAAACTAAATTTTGTGTACTTGTGGCCACTCTTTACAGAATCTCAATCCAACGCTCAGAGAAAAAGTTATGATGTTTTTCCCTCGGTCACCTATTTGAGATGAAATTCGGGAGCCTAAAAAAATCCTAACTTCCACAGATCATATCTCCAAAAATATTGTGAACCAAGATTTGAAATTTTTACAGGAGGTTCTTCAAGATTTCTACTTCGCGCTGTGAAAAATTTCAGCTTCTGAAACCTTGTAGAAAATTTTTTATGGCGTAAATTCCGCGATGACCTGTTTAGGTTAAATTCAGAAGCCTACAAAAAGCCCTAACTTCCACAAATCATATCTCCGAAAATATTGCGAACAAAACTCTAAAATTTTGCGATGATGTTCCTCAGGATTTCAGCTTCGCACTCTAAAATTTTCAGCTTCTTAACCTTCTTAGAAAACAATTTATAGAGAAAATCCACGATGACCTGTTTGGAGCAGCGAAACCCTAGAATCCAAAGCTCTGATACCAAATGTTGTGAAACCAGCTCCAAAAATAGAAGAAGAGAGATCAACGCCTTAGAAATAGCCACTTCGAGGGGGAAACCTCCAATACATTACATAAATGAACAATTCTTGGATGATACAAGTGAAAAAACCTCCTTTCTATATATAAGATTCCATGGGGCCACAATGTAATCCTAGTCGACCTAACAATAATAATGTAAGGGCACAATAATAACAATACGGGGGTTACAGGGGTACAACAATAATAATAAGAGGGGATACACTAACATAATAAGGGACTACACTATTAATATATGGACTTAACATACATTGAGGATGAGGAAGAGCAACTTCCTAGGAGGAGGCCAATGACAATTGGGTTGAAGAAGGCCTTAGCCAGGAAAAGAGAGAAAGAGACAGCATTGGCAGAGCAACTCACTCCAAGTGAGCTTCTTGCCATGGAGATCATCTATGATAGGGAATCTTGGCTATAGAGAGCCAATGTACACCTATAGGATCAACTTGAGAAGGAACAAAGGAACATTAACATATAGAAGAAGATGGCAAAGCATTATGCCATGAGGAACAAAATTGCAAGGGCCAAGGTTAAAAGAGCCCTTGCAAAGATTCAAGTATTAAAAGAGACAAAGGAGAAAGACAAGATAGATATCCTTGCTGATGTATCCCTTCAAGCTTCCCAATCATGATCAGCAAGTTAAAATCTAATTTTGACACATTTTTGTACTTTTTGAAATTTTGACAGTTAGCCAGTAGAAAAAGGGCCAAGCACGCAACGCCACTGGCATTGCGATCTTTTTGGGGGCACCCAATTGAGGAAAAATTTACATTTTCATGATCCTTAGGCCAAGGAAATCAGCCTCAGAAAGTTTCAAGTCATTTGGAGCAGAACTGGTCCCTCAAAAGGGCCAAAAACAAGAAAAAATCACCTTTTTGACCTCTTTTCAGTACTAGTGCTGTGCCCTGAGCAGTATTGGGAGAAAGGATTTTTGAGCTGGAAAATGGACACCATTATGAAGAAAAAGGTAGATTTGGAAACCATACAGGGCAGGCTTTCCAATGAGCTATCATGGAGCTCATTTAGACACCGGGAAGGCCTCCAAATCTTAGCTTCAAAACAGGTGATTCTTCGAAATTTGGTGTTGTGCTCTTGGCTTGGCGCTATGCCCATGAACCATGGCATTGCGCCCTTGCCAGAAATTCAACAAAAGACACAAGGAGTAAATGAAAATATATTTTGAAGTCTTAATAGGCAAATATCTCCAAAATTAGTTGAGGAGTTATTGTTAGGAGTCATTTTTGCATTTATGAGTTTGGGATATTTGTGCCTTGGGCCTTGCATGGTCTCATAGGAAAAAAATGACTTAAATATGTAATTAATGACATTTTGGAACCCTAGCTAGGGTTTTTCTCCTCCTTTTCAAGTTAAATACTGCATGGAGGCTTTATGTTTATTGTTGGTTGTTTATTGAGATGAATACATAGACTTGGAGTTGTGAAGAAATTGGATTTGGAGTTGTGTGATTGTTTTTGGACTAAGCATCAATGGAACAAGCACCTTCATAGGATTCATGAACCTGGTTAATGGTGATGTTGCTCTAATATAATTATTGTTTCCTTATGTTCTCATATTGTTCCATCTTTTCTCTTGCATTAGAACAAAAATTTTAGGCTAAGATATGTTGTAAGAGGCACATTAGGTCTGTCTGCTTCTATTGCTCAAATGTTTTCCTCTGCTAGGTCTGATTGAAGAAATATTCATTGCTCTTTAATTCCACTTAGCTTTTTTTTCTTCAAAATGAATAAATAGAGTCAAGCCAAAGAATTTTATGGTATGCCTTGTCCTTTGGTGTAGCTTGAATCATTGTTTTCTAGGCTTTTCTTTGAAATTGCTTATTAGGGTTTAGGCTAAAGAAGTTTATGGTATGCCCTATCCTTTATTATATCTTGAAATGGTTACTTTGAAGGTCTTTATAGTTTGATTAAGGAATTTAGGAGTTCCCTGCTCTTTAATCATTACTTATGTACTATCTTGAATGTTTTATTTCTCTGAAGGTAGATAGCTAGAGAAGTTAGGAGTTCCCTGCTCTCTAGGGTTTTCTAGATAGTTGTTTTAAAGCTTACTTGATAGAGCTAGGTCAAAGAATTTTATGGTGCGCCCTATCCTTTGATTCTTTCTTGATGCATATTACTCTTATAGACTCTTCTTGTTATAGTTTATGTTAAAGGATTCTTAACTGCCCTTTAAACCTACTACATTCACAACTTAATGTTCATTTCACACTCACTTAACCTATTTAGATCTATTCAGCTTTGTAAACTTGCCCTATGAAACACCCTTGACCTATTGTTGTACTTTTCAAGACCTTTTGCAGACTCCATAGCCCAATGGTTTGAATTTCTCTTACTCTATTTGTTCTTCTTGATACCCAACCCAACCAAACAAAATAAACAAACAAACCCTATCATTATAACTAGCCTAAAATCAACATCATAAATCATACAAGTTACATATTTTACATAAATATAGAGAGAGCCCTCTCTGAGTCCAAGAAGGCTAGGTCCTAGGGCTCCAAAGTTGGTTTAATGTTACCCTTGTCCATTTGGTCATTGCCAATCTGCCAAATTATAGGAACCTAAAATAATGGCGATCACAGTGGGACTGAGTAAGTAACAGCTCAAATATTCCTTCAAAACTAAAAAATCCCCTGTCAAACTTAGATAAATCAAGTGTTAGCCAAGAATAATATCTAGTTTATTTTCCATACTTACACCATGGAAAACACACTAGGGAACACTCATTAAAAATATTAGTGTTACATAAAGAACTCAGAAAAGCCAAAAATATATCTAGATTGGTATCCAATTGTTGATGGTGGACAACAAACAAATCTTCAAAATAGTTAGCATCATCCACCTGGTGACTCCACTTGTTTCCAGTAGACCTGTTGACTCCATTGTTCCTCACAAACTCCCCTGGGAATGCATTAATCAATCCTAATAGTATAAAGCCCAATCACATACTGTGTGAATTCAACCTTCTTACAGATTGGTTTGTTTTCAAAAACCCTTGCAAAATTTCAGCCTCTCTGTGTTGAGGGTCTGAAATCTGGCTTCACAAAGAACCAGCACCAGATTTCACCCCGAACCAAACCCTCCTGCAATAGTTGACAATCCTGAAATCATCCTTAGGAAGTATCCTAGATATAAAAATTCAACTGTTAGCAGACCTACCCATGAAGCAAGTTCCCTACCTGAAAACCTTACAAACTTGTTGAATATCTAGTTGCTGATGGTTGATAGCAAAGTTGAAATATTCCACCTGGCGACTCCACAAATCTCAATAGACCTAAAGAATCCATTGGTAGAAGACTCAAGACTAGTTATAAAGATGCAGTAGCCCTTCCCTCTAACTAATTGATAAAGATGAATACAAGGATACAACGCAGGTATGCTCCAATGAGCAGAGATCACATTCCTGGATTCCCCCACAAAATGCCTCAAATAAATTGGGACAAAAACCAGCCTATGTTTCAAGATGAAAATTTTGATGACCCCTTGTTACATCTCATCAAATTTCATATGAAAATGTTCATGGGGACATTAGAAGGTAAAGCAAGGGAATGGTATGAAGGCCTAGACCCTGGTAGTTTGTTTTTTTTAAAGGATTTCCACAAGGTATTTTATGAGCATTATAAAGGAAATTGTCCATATTTATCATTAGCTAAAAATTTTTGTGATCAATCTGAAGATCTCATACAATACCTTGTAAACATTGATGAAGATTTGGGAAATTTGCATCCTGAGGAACCATTAGAGGAAATTCATGCATTTCATACTCAAGTTAACTATCATGACCACCAAAAGGATTTGGTTGAGGATGAAATCAACCAGGAAATAAAGGAAGATCCACAAGATCTCTTTAAAGGTACAAGTGATGATTCATCATCTCTTCTATGTGAGGCTCAACAAGACCTTCAGACTTATGACCAGCTTTCACAAGAGAAAGAGGGAAACTGGGTTTCTGTCCAAAGAAAGTAAAAAATGCCTCCTCTTTTAACTAAAGAAGAAATCAATCAGATCCTAAACATACAGACAACCTCCAAATTTTTATGTAAAGAAGATATTTTTGTTTGTTCTACTAGTGACCTATCCATTGAAACATTTCTTCAAGCATAAACTATAGAACAGATTGATACTAATGATGTGCTGCCTCCTCTAGAAGACCTATTGGCAGATGATGCTCCTAATGAAGAACTTCAGACAGAACTCAACCCACTCAATCAGAGCATATCAGGTGTGTTAGAGAACAACATAGCAATACATTATGAGGCTACCAAGTCAGATGATCATGAGGAAGAGGTGGTATGTCTTTCCCAAAAGCATCCCAAGCACAACCAAATGGAACAAGAAGTAGTCATGGATGAAGCCCAAGGTTTAAATACTCATAGCCAGGTATTACTCATAGATCCTTTTGCTGGTTTCTTAGAGACATTTGAAAGGGGATTAAAATATGCCAGGAGCAGTTTGATGTAGGGTTTAAAGGAAATTTTAAGCACTACTGTTCAAAAACAAGTAAGATGCGAGTGGTTTTTTTGTTTTTTCAACATACCTAAAGGGCTGAATGAAAATCAATCATGTAGTCACTTAATTGATTGGTTGTATTGGAAAAGAGAGTTCACCTAATGTATATATCATATATAAGTTAGATTAGGATAGATAAGTATGAAAATAAGCTCAACACTATGAGCATATTTCTAGTTATTAGTTTCAGATTGTTTAAACAAAAAGAAAGAAAAAGAAGAAAAAGAGGGAAGATAAAAGAAAAAGATAAAGCACCATACCAAAAAAGAATATTTCTGAAAGTGTGCAAGTCCAAATGCCACTACTTCGAGGAAGAAAAGTCTTGTTCAGTCATACAGCCTAACCATGATTGAACATGTTTTAAATTTATGTTGATAAGTTAGAAATAAAGTTTTGCCAAACTATGAAAACTTGTCTTATCAGTAGATTAGGTTAGGAAAAGATGTTGGTTCCCAAAGCTTAAATCTAAACCAAAGAGAAAGGAGAGGGATGAGTGACATATTTCAAATTATAAGCCCTCAAGTTTCTAGTTTTACTTGTACAAAAATAAAATCTGTGTGTCACTTGTCCAAGATGCCAAAGCTCATTACAAATCAAACAACTTAACCTTTATTTGGCCATGTTTTAAATTTTATGTTGATAGGTTAGAGAATGAAAATATGTCAAAATATTTAACCTTGACAGATAAGTAGACTAGGTAGAGAATAAAAGAGCTCATTAGCCTAATCTGAGCTCTTGGAAGTGATGAGGGTAGACATATATAGTTTTTATGCTTTCAAAAGAAAAATGATGTCTAGGGTTTTCCAATTCTAATGCACCCAAATGAAGAGAAAATGTTAGGAAAGTATGATGGGTAGGTAGGATTGATATTGAAGAAATCATGTTTTGTAGATTGTAAGTTCACAAATTCAAAGAAAAGCAACAAAGATCAGCCTTGGAAAATGAAAGAACATGAGTAAATCAGCAAACATGTAAGGCTTCTTATCTGCAAAACTAGAGATCTAAACTCTAAGGTTCTTGACACCTCCTGAAAGGAGATACCCCCCCCCCCCCCCCCCCCCAAGTGGAGCCACTGTTAGTCATCAGTATTTTTTCACTATACTTAGATGAATAAAGAGTGTTTATAGATTTCTTAAAACAACATTCCTTGAATATTATGAGTTTTAGAAATCTTAGTGCCTTCATTATCCTTATAGAAACTTTTTCACTATTCTATCAGTTTTCCATTTCATGGTCACCCTGCCACTCCTACAAACTCCTTATGGGATGATACCTCTCATTTTCAGCCTCCTTCTCTGCCTATAACCTCATTGGCCTATTTTTCCCTTGTCCATAAACTCCACTTTCCCTCTAGGGTTTCCTATAGCCTACTCATTCCCATGCTCCCCGAGTTCCTCAAGCATTAATGGTCTCAAAACTATCTTTGTAGGGTCTTTAGATAAATCAAGTACGTTGGATCTTGTATATTCAATGCAACACTTTTGACAATACTCTGTTTCTCACTTGAAAACCTCCAAGTCAAATCCCAGTCAAAATTAGGTCAAAGGACCCTCCCACTAGGTCATTAGGGTTTCACATGTTGTAAGGTCATCATTGGATGTTTCAGGCATTTCTTTTCCTTTGCTAGAATTTGGCTCAGATGTAATAGAATTTCAAGACATGGTTATTCAAGAAGGACCTAAAATATTTCCAAAGAATACTATCCCTTCAGTTTAGATTCTGCACATGAGGAAAATGGACAAACTTTGGCACTTCTGCAGGAGTGTTGAAAGGTCTATCAGCAGAAAGTACTGATAAGGTAGGTGGTCTGCTCCTGAATGAAAAAAACTTACAAAAAAAGAGAGAAGAAGCACTTGGTCTTGTAGGTAACTATGGTTATGAACTTAATGGTCTATTTGAGTGCCAAAAATAGTGATCACTTGCAGAAATGACATAGAGGAAACATACAAGGCCAAACATGAAGAAATTTTTTCAAAGTATACTGAAGAAAAAGGGAAAAGGTGAGGTGAACTGGACAAAAATTAATGAACTTGAAAGGGCTATAGGGAACTTAGAAGACAACACTAATGATTGTTGTAAAGAACTCCAGACACCTAGGGTTTTGAAGAAAGTGGCCAAACAAGGTGAAAATCATAAGTTGAACTCCATGGTGGAATTAAAAGAGGATTTTGAAGCTGCTGCTATGTGTAATCATCCTAAAGGTGTCAAAATAAACATTTCAAGTCTCCAAGATCAAAAGAAAAAGAAAATTTCATAACTCCAACAAACTACAAGCAAAAAGATGAAAAGGTTAAGTTGAACTTAAAGGTTGAGACTACACAAGAATTTGAAGATGTCGTTGTCTGTTTGAATCCAAAGATTGTCAAGATGAATTTTTTATGCCTCAAGGAGCAAAGGGAAAGTCAAATTCATGTTTTTAAGCAAACCTACATGCAAACAGTGTAAGAATAGCAGTGAGTAAGGAAAAATGACTTTAAAACATTAGAAAGTGGGTTAATAAAGATAAATAAAATTTCCCTTTGCCTATAAAGCCCTTATAACACTTCAAGAGATTCATTATCACCTTTCTGAAGAGCAAGAGAATTCAGAGGGAAATAAGTTATGAGTTTTCAAGCCAAACTTGGCCAAATTTTCCTGGCACTGTGCACCTTGGATCGGGCATTGCGCCCTTGGAAATTCCTGCCCATACATTTTACACTGGCGTTGCATGCCTGGAAGTGAATGTTGTGTGCTAGGGAAGGCATTTCTCTCCTACCCAACACAATCACAATAGATTTCTTAAGGTGTTGGGCACTCAGGTTTGGCACCGTGCACCTAGAACTGGCGCTGCGCCCTTGGCCAAGAGGGCTTTCTAAGAAATTCAACTACTCAAATCACTCCAAAGGGCTTCCAAACTCTTGCTGAAGGTCCTCTAAGAATATTGAGGGGAAATTACAGGTCATCAACCCATCTCCAAGCATTTTTGTCATCATTTAATTGAAAGAAGTGAAACCCTAAGAGGAAACCCTAAGGCTTAAACTTGAAATCACTGTTTACCATTACTTCATCTGCTTATAAATAAAATCAATGATAGATAGAGGAATTACACTATTTGGAGGTTATTCATTCATCTAAGCTTGTCCCTACATCCATTTCCTTCATAAAACTCTGTCCCTTCACTTGCAAAAAATGCCATTCCATTACCGTCTTTCCCATCTCAAATTTTCACATCAATCCTAAGGTTGGAAAAACAAAGTTTTGATCGAAATGTCAGAAGAGGGAGACAGTGGCAGTGGTGGAGAGGCCCAAATGCGAAGGAGGTATGATCACAAAGGAGAAAAGATCAATATATTTGAACCCCTCAGTACAAGAGAGCTCATGTCATCTCCCCTTACTATTTCATGTTTCAAGCATGTAGGATGCTTTGATTTTTGTGAAAAGGTGCAGCAGGTGAAAAACCACCCCGAGCTAAGTAGACTCTTTATCATTAATTTGCATGAAAAACAAGTTAACCTTGTAGGGGTCACCTTTGAGTTATCTACATATGTTATTGCTAATGCCACAAGCATACCTAGTGTAGGGGAGAAATTTTTCAAGCAAGCTAACCTTGACATGAGTTACTTTGAGCCATACCTTAAACCCAGATATAAAAACCATAGCAAATCCATATTTCATTTCTCTCACCTGCTTGATAGATATGCACCTATGATGAAGATTATAATGAAGTATTTTACATGTGAGGGAAGGTTCTCCTGTCTTTACTCATACCACATCAGGCTGCATATGCATTTTACTAGAGTGAGGATGCTGCACATACCCTATTACCTCTACAGAAGTGTTGATAGAATGTCTTATATTTTACAAAAGAGAGACTATCCTCAGCAGATGCAAAGCCTTTTCCATCATTCTCTAATCAAGATGGTTTTTATGCACCAACTATAGCAGAAAGGAATTCCATGGGAGACTTTCATTTCCCATGAGGTGTTCACTACTCCACAAGGCTGTCATCATCAAAATGTCCCTTCATCATCCCTTCCTCCCACATCCATTCCTCCATCACCTCCTATGGTTCCTACATGTCCATCCACTCTCATTCCCTCACCTCATGATGATCCTCCTTCATCACCTTCCCACATCCATTCACCCTCATCTCATGACACCACAACATCAGACAGTGAAGAGAGTAATGAGGAAGATGGCAGTGAGACAGATGGCAGTGAGAAAAATGGCAGTGAGGAAGATGGCACTGAGACAGATGACACTGAGATGGTTAACATAGAACCTTTTCCTTTGACCTACCAGAGGGGAAATAGGCATGTGTTTTTTTCCCTTAAGAGGCAAGGGGTCATGCCTTCATCATAAAAAAAAACAACTTGACAAAGGTAAGGAAAAGGTTGTAGAGAAATACATTGATGAAAAAGAGGATGAACATGAGATTGAACGAGAATTTCAGCTAATTCACCATGATAGTGATGATGAGAATGAGGAGAGGATCACAAACATGCTACTCAAGAGCAAGGATGCCTATATTTGGAATCTACAAGCTAATCTTGGTAGGGCTAAGAATGTAATAAAATTCCTTGAGGTAGAAAACCAGCAGTTAGAGACAGAGAAAGCCATCTGTGAGATCAGAGCTATCAGAGCTTAGAAAGAGGCTGGAAAGGCCAGGGTGTTAACAATGGAAAATAGTATAGCAGAAAACAACATCAAATAATGTCGAGCCCAAGGATTTACAGGACAAGGATACATTATGGAATCAAAATATTGAGAATCTCTAAGGTTTTGAGAAATTCAAGATTAAACTAGTCATAACTGCCCGAATGCACACTTTTTCCTTCGATAAGAGCGCCTTCTGCGCGCACTGGAGCCCGATAAGCACGCATTTATGGAAATGGAAAACGTCCCTTTCCAGGACCACAAGCAAGCAAATGATAGTTTCTCCTTATGTGAAAGCCACCTAAGGACAGCACCAGTGCCTCATTAGGCCTTGTGTGAGCACACAAAAGCATATTTTAGCCCATAATGGAATGTTTCCCCTCCCTTGGGTCACTATCCACCATGTACCAAGGGAGGGAAAGAGGTTTGAATGTTCACCTATATAAACCCTCAAAGAGATGAACAATGGGTGAGCACAAGGTTATGCTGGCCAAAGTTGCCCAAGCAACACCATCTGTTTGTGTGAACTAAGGAGCAGGAGCTGAAGAAGGGGACTCAATTGTTGACCACTCAACAATTTCAGTCCATTGTAGTAAAGAGAGAGAGTCGAACTGCGTCAGAAGGCAAAACTTGAAGGACAAACATCTTTGTGTCGGGTCCTAGAGCCTCTGCCTAGGCCCTTCGGCAAGTGGGTAAGATTTGTATTCATTCCAAGAATTCAATGAGAAGAAGGCCATCGAGCCATTGTTTACCTTGTTATTGTTTGGAACTCTCTATTTAGCTTCTTTTTATGTTTTTAGGTTTACTTTTTCAACAGAGCATACTTAAGTGTATTACTTCATTTTAAGTCTTATACTTCTGAGCTCCCCCCAGATACTACCTGTTACTTATGGTTTAGAGAAAATACCACATTCTCTAAATGCATGTGATTTCGTACACCCGTGTGTCGAATCCACCACAACGGGATTGGTGACTCCACTGATGTGTTTCAAGTTTATGTGGTTGTGCCATTGATTGTAGGAGCCCCTTAGTCTATGATAGAGTGGATCTGACAGTCCTCTGACCCATCTTGCAGTCCCGAGACTCACTGAGGTGACAGACTGAAGAAGGTAGCTCCTAATTTTTTACTTGCAGGAATTTTGCGTGCTGTTTTTACACACAAACGCGTAGTGTGCGCATTTAGAAGTGACCTATGCGCAGGAAGGCGCACCTATCAGAAGGTTTTGCGCACAATTTGCAGAGAGATTTTTTCTCCCTATCTGCTTCATAATTTATGCTTGTAAGTGTGTTGGGAAGCCCCTAATGTATCTGCCAACACCTGTGTTGATACCCCACAACTTCTGAAGACTGAATTTTGCTGCTTTTTGTAGGCATTTAGTTAGTTTTCATTTAAGTTGGTTTTTGCAAAAAGTATTCACATAGTTTAAGTAGGGGGCGAATTAACCATTGCTTTCCGAAAAATTTATGTTTTTGCAAATTATGGTATGCACACTTAGTCTAACTAGTCCAAGTAAGTGGCTCATGACCACACATGCATAAGCTAGTGTAGAAATTGTTTAGTTTAAATTTCAATTTTTGCATTTAGGAAATTGCGAGACTAGGATTGAGTCGCAAGTTAGAGTAAGTAATCTCTGCTGTCTTTGCACCATTGGGTGACCCTAGACAAGCATATGAACACTCTACATTTGCAATTCGTCATCTCCCTTTAGTCACTCACATAGACTAATTAGGAGGTTTTGGAAGTGGCCCATTATCTGCAGATGATTTTTATTTGAGCAAGGAACAACGTCACATAGTTTAACTAGGGGGAAATTTGTAATGGATCACTGATATCCATATGTTCAAATTATGAGATTGTTCACCATATTCTCACACACATTCACCCACTAAGAAAAGCAAGCCACCTAAAAATAACTTAAACCAACTCACTAAACTCTCCCCACAGGGGCCACAAGAGAAATTATGATTTAAGTTAGGATCAAGAGGTAGGCATCCAATAAGCCGCATTGATCACGCTTCACATTTGAAACATAGAAGTTGCATTTTTAGGGAGCTTAAAATACACCTATCAGCCCATGGAAAAGAAAAATTTCCGAGCGTAGCAAAGACCCGATTCAGAGGGGGTTAGGCTTAGGTGCAGTGCATGCGGTATCAGTTGGGGCTACCTGACCCGTCTGATACTCGGTACTGTTAGCTGACTACCAAGAAGCCCAAGACTCGAACGGTCACGTGGGATGGTGTTTCTTAGTGGCCAAAACTAGGACATCCTTTACCCTATAGGTGACGGTGCAGGCAAGCGCCAGACCCTCTACCCTTACCTTGGTTGATTCTCTTCGGCTGACTGGGGGCATCACCAATTCTTTCGGGACATTGTGCTAGCACTCGCATGAAATTCTCTCAAGGCCTAGTTACTTTTGAGAGTGTGAGGACATTATTAGGTTTTCTAGGTTTTTGAGTATCACGCGCAAACAAACAAAACCATTTTTTTCTTGATTGATCACATAGATTAAATTAAAGGAAAAAATCATTTCTTTTTCGCTTTGTTTTATTTATGTGGCCATAAATTTGACGTGATCATAAACTCAATCCCCTCAAAAAAAATTTCCAAAACCTAACTTGGACGACCCTAAAATAGTTCCAATGGAACCTCGTCGGTCCAGGCATCTTTTGGACCTCCCACATTAACGGGAGGGGTTCCAGGTCTTTAGCCATTTAGGCGTCAAAGACGGAACATTGCCACAGTGGTTGGTTCCTCCTTTCTTGGAGCAACCTTTGTTGGGAACCCTAACTGGTCTCCCAACACCACACCGCACATCACTCCCCCCTTTTCCCCTAGGGGGTAGAAGAGTGCATACCATACCGGAAGCCAGCTGAATTCACAACCGGGTACGTCACAGACTAACCCTCGTTCTAACCAGAACTTCGTGTCTTCACATGTTGCCATGGCGTCAACCTCTCAGTCACCCTTCTTAGCGGCATTAAATCTACCAGATTTAACCAAGCTCACTAATGAACCCATTGCACACGACCCCAATTGGCCTCCCATGCCCACGAAGCTCCCTTCAGACATACCAAAGTTTGAAGCCAAGCAAGCAGAAGACCCAGGGAATCATATAATGACCTTTCACCTGTGGTGCTCATCGAATAGCATCATTGACGATACTATTCGATTGAGGCTATTTCAATGCACTCTCATGGGATTGGCCGTGAAATGGTATGTCAAGCAACCCCCTGCTTCACACAGAACCTTTAGCGCCCTTGCTACTACATTCCTCACTTAATTTCAGCTACCCATTCACCATGATTCGGGAATGGAATTACTAACTCATTGTAGACAATCACCCTCTACCCACATTTCTGAACACCTCCACGAGTGGAGACGGCATCGTAGCTTATTCAAAGCTCAACTCGAAGACCGAGTCCTTTTAGATCTATTCTTGAAAACTCTGACGACGGAGATTTCAAAGGATGTGGCGCAACGTAACCCCACATCTGAAGAGGACACAATTAGTAAAGCCCAGCAGCTTGAACTGATTTATACGCAATCAGGATACATATATAATATCCTTCTTAACGCCCCACGCCTACAATCTTATCAAGAATTTCCAGGCACGTCAAACTCTGCAGATATACTTATTGGGTCAATGACCCAAGGGTACCTAGGCAGCAATAGTCATAATCCTAGTTATACGCATGGGTCTACCCAGGACATGTCTCAACCCAGATTCCAAAGTCATCATATGCAGTAGCAAAATTTGACTAATAGGGTGCTCGCGTATCACCAAGGAGGACCCTACCCTCCGGCCGGGGGGACCCAATATGTAGGAAGAAAAAATGGCGGAAGAAATCCCCCCAATGGCCAGGTGCAAATATGGGACAGTAGTATGCTCAGTCCTAAGCACATAACCCACCAACGCAAAACAATGCATAGGTGAACTTTGTGCAGTCGTCCCAAGATCAACCACACCAGTATGATCAGGAGAATTACCCTCCTAACGTGGTCAAACAAAAGGTAAAAAATAAACCCAAAGGGAACCCTAGACAGGGGGGCAGTAGTCAACAGTGCCCACCATGACCCCAGCCTAGAGATAACTTCAACTGGAACCAGGAGCCAAGCAATGCTCAAAAGAAAGGCAAAAGGACACCTCTACGAACAAACCATTCTTGTTCGATATGTGGTGAGTATGGGCACTATACTCACCACTGTCCCGAACTCCCTGAGCTTAAAAATCTCCAGAGTAACCAAGGACAAGGAGGATCTTCCCATACCACTGCAGTTATGCAAGAACCCTTCCCCCATCAAGGAACAGTCAGCACTCAGCAGCAAAACCCCAACGATTCCGAGAAAAAAAACCATGAAATTTACATGGCCGGTGAAGAAATGTTTTTTCAAACCCAGAATCGCTGCTATGACACCCCACCAGACACCTGTATGTCAGGGGCTAGTACGTCCGCACCGACTTCACCTTTAACCATTCCAAAGATTCCTTTGGAACCATTGCCAAAAATGGTTAAAGGGCCTAATAGGCGAGCAGGTAACTACTCCAAAGTAGCCCACAATTACAGCATCATAGACAATTTAGCCCAGTCACCTGCTACTATGTCTGCTTTGGAGGTACTGCAGTCGTGCCTGAAGTAGTGGAAAGCCCTAATTTCCGCCTTAGGTGCCATCGACCCCACCGACACGCGCATGATGGATTTTGATTTAGACAAAGCCACCCCTAGGCTTCCCTCCATGGTTGCCTTTCAGATACCAGTATCGATACAGAATATCACTATTCATTGATGTGTCATAGATGAGGGTGCATCCACATGCATCATGTCAAAGAATGTATGGCAGAAGTTAGGAGCCCCAGAACTCAAACCTTCCATCATCACACTCAGGGCATACGATGGTCAGCCCTCCACCCCCGTCAGTCTCTTCCAAAATTTACTGGTATGCTTAGCCGGAAAAACGGTCCACATAGACATCGAAGTCTTGGACGCTCACTTGGATTACAATATACTCCTTTGGTAGATTTACATGTACGTCATGTTTGCCATAGCATCTCCATTTTCCGCATCATGATGTTCCCCCATGAGGATCAAATCATTACAGTAGACTAGCTAACACACAATGAAAAGCGTCCCTTGACCAATACAGATATGGTTCTACCTTATGTAGAGACAGCCACTGATGGTCTTTCACAGTATCAAGAATATGGCCCTGGCCAATTCAAACAGTCGTCTGTCCTAGGATCCTTCTTAGGAGATCCTCCTAGTATCCCTAAGGCATCACCCGATGCCACAATGGCCCCGGTATGCATGATGTCCACATCAAGCACCAAGGTTATTCAGGACACGGATTCAAGCAGTAACACCACTGAGACATCAACTACTGCAGCCTCCTTAGTCTAATCCGCCTCCCAAACTCCTTTCCTATACCCACCTCTTGGCTTCACCTCCCAACAGGTCTTGGCAACACTGGTACTACCCAACATATCATTGGCATTTTTAGTGTGGTACCTCGTTCCCCCTCCAAGAATGCCAGCTACCAACGTTACTGCATTTGGATTAAAGTCTCCCGATCCTGAGGAGCCCCAACCTACCCAAGCAGCAGTCAAAACCACCCTCGCAAGGGAAATCCCGCTGCGAAACCGGCGACCACGATAAAGAAAATTGCCAAGAAAGGAAAGAAAGTGGTGACCCCTACCATGCACAGGGAGTCATCAGTATGCGCTATATGTGATGTCATAGGACACCCTACTCACATATGCCCAGAGTTGGACGAATTAAAACCACTCCTCGGTTGTGAGGCAGGCACCTCAAAATGGCATTCCCATAAAAAGGAACTTGCCACCAAAAGTACAGGCAAACCACTACGTACCAATCACGCATGTGCCCTCTGTGACACCTATGGGCACTATACCCACCATTATCCAGAAATACCACGGTATAGGGACGCCTTACACGCAATCGAGTGATCCTATTAAGAGGATCCATCCATCTAGTCTGTCAATGAAAAACCTCGTACCATCTTGTACCTGTAGGAGGAACGAAAGTCACTAGAAATACAGCCATTTGTCCCTCCTCCCCCCAAACCACCATACACCAACCAGGGACAAGGGAACCTGGTTGCCTCATCCTCTTGAGTTATCACATGCATTGATTACTGTAGATGGTTTGATCAGGTATTTGACCCAAGGTCACCTAGGCAGCAGTAATCTATATTTTGGGAGTGACCATGCGCGTCGATTCTGCAGACAGCTTGATCGGGCCTTTGACCCCAGATCTCCTAGGCAGCAGTAACACCCATGGCACTCAGGAAGTTACCAGGTAGGTATATTCTGCAGACGGATTGATTAGGTCTTTGACCCAAGATCACCTAGGCAGTAGTAGTACCATGCGCATCGATTATGCAGACGGTTTGATCGAGTATTTTTCCCAAGATCACCTAGGCAGCAATAGCACCATGCACGTCGATTCTACAGATGGTTCGATTAGGTCTTTGGGCCAAGGACACCTAGGCAGTAGTAATCAACACCCTGGATACTCATATGATTCTACTTAGAACGTATCACAACCTAGCTATCATGAAATTCACCCTGACACTCACGTACCAACTAAGTACCAGGGAACCGATATTCCCCATTCCCTGCATAGAATGGACCACTGGCACAACATAATGCAATGATCAATCTAGTGCAACCCTTCCTAGGCTCATCACCAACCATACAACCAGGAGAATTACGAAAATCCTCCAAATGCTGCAAAAAGAAGCCGAGGAACAAACAAAAGGGAGATCCTGGACAGGGGGCAGTAATCGGCAACGCCCCCCCTAATCTCAATTTGGGGGCAATCCCAACTGAAATCAAAACTAGGAGCCAAGTAACAACTCCCAAGGGAAAACTGGAGCTTAGAGTATCTAATCACCAGATCGAAAACAACACTGTGATTAGCACTCCATAACACCCAAAGGCGATGCCACACATTCGCACCCCCGAAAAATATTTTTTCAAGCGCCGGAAGGTATGCACCCTCCCATCTTCCTTTCCAAAATTCGTGTTTCTCAATAATATTGGATGAAAATAAGATGCTTTCACTCGAGATAGTTGTTTTTTGCAGGAAGAACCTGCAAACCATTCACAACACACCCGCTCAAAGTTCCAGAACAGGTATCATTCTACCCTCAGCATGATAGAGTCCCAGAAAAATTTGCATATCCTGACATCATTTATCTATTAGAAATAAACCCTAGGGTTCTCATACCTAACCACGTTTATCATCACCTCACCCTACATATGATAAACGTCCTCGATGGTCGGTAGAGCCTCCCCTCCATGGCGATCGTCATCACAGGTAGACCATACATCACTCCACCAAGTGACACCATGGCCATACCATTTTAGTCTGGGAAGCACCTCATGCCCATCCATATATCATGCATAAGGTCAAGTTCACCATTCCAACTTAACCCCCTTCCCAGATGACCAGGTTGTGCAAGTAGAATGAAAGCGCACCTCCGCGCACCGCATTTGGCCCACCATACCTCCACCAGCATTAATCCATCTGCGACATCTTTCGCTTCATCAACCCCACACATGAGACCAGCCAATGGGACCCCTACCCCCAGAAAAACACCATCCTCACACCATCAAGTGAGCGACCATCTTTCATGTTTTGGGGTACCCGTATCAGTTTTTTGTACAAACCAAACCCCATTATTTTATTCTTTTTGTACAAAAATCACAAACAATGCCCTTTGCCTCCTCGCCCTCATATTGCACTTTTTCCTCCCATGGCAGCAGTCCCCCATTTCCCTTGGTCGAAGCATTTCACACCCTCCATATACACACCATTACGACAATAATAGCCGGTTCATACCTGCCCTGGAAGTCCTACTGACTCCAGGGATCTTTTTCCCTTCAGAAAATACCTATGATTGCTGCCAAGCTGCTCAAGTATACTTCGACCTCGGGCCACTGAATACCCATCATCCATCCTCAGCTACCGCTCACCAACATGCCTATGTTAAACCCATTATGGTTCGGTTCAGGCTTCCTTTTTGTCGACATCAACACCTCTTTTCCAAAAAGGAAGTGGTACCTTGGATGACCCCTCCCCATGTACAGGGGTATCCTCGGGTGGCACTATGGGAGACATCATTTTCCATAGATTTCATCGATCCTCTTGAAATTTTACTACAGCAAAAGCTTTCATGTCATGATGGTATCATACCTTACAACCATTGCACTTTGATCAAGATTCGTTGAAGACTCGTGCCTTTATAAGAATTTCTAACAACAATGCTTACACGGGAAGGTCCCAACCAGTACATATGCGTACATTGCGTAGTGATCTGCCATACCAAAATTATGCATATGGGTACCACACTCCACCTATCGTCAAAGAAAAACACCCCCGAGGGCATCAGTAGTCGTCGTCAACAACCACCAACATCACTACCACAGTAGTGACACAGACATCACATGTATCTGTCAATTTTGTTTAACTAGCCATAACATCACGAGCATGGGACATGCCAGCCTCGTTGAAATTTTGCAAATATGTTGTATATTTTTTCTACTTGTAGGGGGTCCCCTAGGCAGTGGTTATCTCAGAACCGGTGCAAGATGTTGTCCTTCTACACACAAGCCTCTCTCTCTCTCTCTGTCTCTCATTGTGTACGATATAGAAAAGAAACTATAATGTATTTTGGCTATATATTTCTTCCTAGACCTCACACATTAGGGGGCATATGTTAACACTGGAAAATCGTATAGCAGAAAACAAAATCAAATAATGTCAAGCCCAAGGATTTACAGGACAAGGATACATTATGGAATCAAAAATATTGAGAATCTCTAAGGTTTTGAGCAATTCAAGATTAAACTAGTCATAACTTCCTGAATGCACGCTTTTTCCTTCGAGAAGAGCGCCTTCTGCATGCACTGGATCTCAATAAGCGCACATTTCTGGAAATGGAAAAAGTCCCTTTCTGGGACCACAAGCAAGCAAATGACAGTTTCTCCTTATGTGAAAGCCACCTAGGGACAGCACCAGCACCTCCTTAGGCCTTGTGTGAGCACACAAAAGCATATTTCAGCCCGCAATGGAATATTGCCCCTCCCTTGGGTCACTATCCACCATGTACCAAGGGAGGGAAGGAGGTTTGAATGCTCACCTATATAAACCCTCAAAGAGATGAACAATGGGTGAGCACAAGGTTATGTTGCCCAAAGTTGCCTAAGCAACACCAGCCGTTTGTGTGAACCAAGGAGTAGGAGCTGAACAAGGGGACTCAATTATTGACCAATCAACAATTTCAGTCCATTGTAGCAAAGAGGGAGAGTTGAATTGCATCAGAAGGAATAACTTGAAGGACAAACATCCTTGCGTTGGGTCCTAGAGCCTCTGCCTAGGCCCTTCGGCAAGTGGGTAAGATTTGTATTCATTCCAAGCATTCAATGAGAAGAAGACCATCGCGTCGTTGTTTACCTTGTTATTGTTTGGAACTCTCTATTTAGCTTATTTTTATGTTTTTAGTTTTAATTTTTCAATAGAGCATACTTAAGTGCATTACTTCATTTTAAGTCTTATACTTCTGAGCTCCCCCCGGATACTGCCTATTACTTATGGTTTAGAGAAAATACCACATTCTCTAAATGCGTGTGATTTCGTACACCCGTGTGTCGAATCCACCACAGTACAGGGCAATGCTAGATGAAACCTTGAGCACTCTAGATGAAATTGAGGATGAGGAAGAACAACTTCTTAGGAGGAGGCCAAGGACAATTGGGTTGAAGAAGGCCTTAGCCCGGGAAAGAGAGCAAGAGACAGCAATGGCAGAGCAACTCATTCCTAGTGAGCTGCTTGCCATGCAGATCAACTATGATAGGGAATCTTGGCTAGAGAGAGCCAATGTACACCTAGAGGATCAACTTGATAAGGCACAAAGGAACATTAACATACAGAAGAAGATGGCAAAGCATTATGCCATGAGGAACAAAATTGCAAGGGCCAAGCTCAAAAGAGCCCTTGCAAATATTCAAGTCCTAAAATAGGAAAAGGAGGGAGAGAAGTTGGATATCCTTACTGATGTATCCCTTCAAGCTTCCCAAACATGATCAGCAAGTTAAAATTCAATTTTGACACATTTTTGTACTTTTTAATATTTTGACAGTTAGCCAGCAGAAAAAGGGCCAAGCGCACAACGCCATTGGAATTGCGCTCGTTTTTGTTGCACCCAATTGAGGGAAACTCTATATTTTCATGATCCTTAGGCCAAGGACATCACCTGCAGAAATTTTCAAGTCATTTGGAGCAGAATTGGTCCCTCAAAAGAGCCAAAAACAAGAAAAAAATCACCTTTCTGCCCTCTTTTCAGCACTGGCGCTGCACCCTGAGCAGTCTTGCGAGAAAGGATTTTTTAGTAGGAAAATGGACACCATTATAAAAAGAAAGTTAGATTTGGAAACCAGACAGGACAAGATTTCCAATGAGCTATCATGGAGCTCATTTGGACACCGGGAAGGCCTCCAAATCTTAGCTTCAAAACAAGTGATTCTTCCATATTTGGCATTGTGCCCTTGGCCTGGCGCTGCGCCCTTGAACCTTGGCACTGTGTCGTTGCTAGAAAGTCAAAAAAATACAAAAGGAGTAAATGAAAAAGATATTTTGAAGGCTTAATAGGCAAATATCTCAAAAATTAGTTGAGGACTTATTGTTAGGAGTTATTTTTGCATTTATGAGTTTGGGATATTTGTGCCTTGGGCTTTGTATGGTCTCATAGGACAAAAAATAATTAAATATGTAATTAATGACATTTTGGAACCCTAGCTAAGGTTTTTGTCCTCCTTTTCAAGTTAAATACTGCATGGAGGCTTCATGTTTATTTTTGGTTTTTTATTGAGATGAATACATAGACTTGGAGTTATGAAGAAATTGGCTTTGGAGTTGTGTGATTTTTTTTGGACTAAGAATCAATGGAGTAAGCACCTTCATAGGATTCTTGAACTTGTTTAATGGTGATGTTTCTCTAATCTAGTTATTTTTTCCTTATGTTCTCATATTGTTCCATCTTTTCTCTTGCATTAGAATAAAAATTTTAGGCTAAGATATGTTGTTAGAGGCACCTTAGGTTTGTCTGCTTCTATTGCTCAAATGCTTTCCTCTACTAGGTCTGATTGAAGAATTCTTCATTGCTCTTTAATTCCACTTAGCTTGTTTGTCTTCAAAATGATTAAATAGAGTCAAGCCAAATAAGTTTATGGTATTCCCTGTCCTTTGGTGTAGCTTGAATCATTGTTTTCTAGGATATTCTTTGAAGTTTTCTTATTGGGGTTTAGGCTAAAGAAGTTTATGGTATGCCTTGTCCTTTAGTCTATCTTGAAATGGTTACTTTGAAGGTATTTACAGTTTGATTAAGGAATTTAGGATTTCCCTGCTCTTTAATCATTACTTATGTGCTATCTTGAACGTTTTCTTTCTTTGAAGGTAGATATCTAGAGAAGTTAGGAGTTCCCTACTCTTTAGGGTTTGCTGGATAGTTTTGTTAAAGTTTACTTGATAGAGATAGGTCAAAGAAGTTTATGGTGTGCCCTATCCTTTGATTCTTTCTTGATGCATAGTACTCTTATAAACTCTTCTTGTTATAGTTTATGTTAAAGGATTCTTAAATGCCCTTTAAACATACTACATTCACAACTTAATGTTCATTTCACACTCACTTAACCTATTTAGATCCATTTGGCTTTGTTAACTTGCCCTATGAAACACCCTTGACCTATTGTTGTACTTTTCAAGACCTTTTGCAGACTCCATAGCCCAATGGTTTGAATTGATCTTACTTTATCTGTTCTTCTTGATACCCAACCTAACCAAACAAAACAAACAAACAAACCATATCATTCTAACTAGCCTAAAATCAGCATCATAAATCATACAAGTTACATCTTTTACATAAATATAGAGAGAGCCCTCTTTGAGTCCAGGAAGGCTAGGTCCTAGGGCTCCAAGGTTGGTTTGATGTTACCCTTGTCCATTTGGTCATTGTCAATCTGTCAAATTACAAGGACCTAACAAAATCTTGTGTGTCACTTTGTCTGTGTGCATGTATCTTTTGCTTAGATATGAATCAATGAAGAACTGTTATGTGTTTGCATCGATGTTAATCTGAATTTTCAACATTAATAACTTGATTAAGTAGGAGAAGTATAACTAGATCTAACAGTAAGGTTTCTGCATAAAGTAATATTAAGAAATTTTCACATTCCATTGTTTCTGAACAATAAATAGGCCTTCGAGCCTCATTGTAACACAGTTCATAGGCATGTAGCCACCACATCTCTTCTCAAAGATGAGATACCATTGCCCTAGCTAGTTTATTTCCATTCTGTCTGTAAACATATTTCATTCATTTGATTTTAATGAAATGGAGTTTTATTTCCAATGCATATCTGTGTTTATGTTTATTTATGTATATTATTGTGTTCCTGCACAAATCCGGGTCAGTGGTATCAAAGCGGTTTGATATTTCTCTATTTTTCTTTGCATGTCCCCAACGAGGTCAGGGTATAAGTAGTTAGGGATCAATCTAGTTGAACCCTTGCAATATTAGCCTCGCAAACGCCGAAGACCTCCCATGGAAGAAGAAAATAATGACTAGGGAGCAGGAGATCATATAAAAAATTTTCTCGAGGAGGCCCTCAAGAAATAGAGGAACGCGATGACGGATAATTTTTTCCAAATCCTTTAACGACTACCCACCGGTGGCACATTTACATCCAACAGCCACTCTGGAGTCGCTCTCCTTTCAAGGTACAAGTCAACATTGAAATTCCTGTATTTGAAGGCCAGATAGATGCAGATGTTGTAGATAGGTGGTTGAATTTGTTGGAATGATATTTCTCGGTCCATGATTTCTCCGACAGAGAAAATATTATTTTTGCACTCCTTAAAGTTGCTCCCCATGTCAAGGACTAGTGGGAAACCTACTATGAGTAAAAGGATGAGAGGGAACCCTCTTTGTTCTTGGTCACACCCACTTGGAATTCGTTCAGAGATGACATCAAGAAACAATATTACCCTGTGGGGATATATGAGGAAAATTACATCCAATGGACCACGCTGCGACAACAAAGGGATCAAGATGTGCACGAACTAACGAATCTGTTCCATACCCTGCGTACAAAGTAGGGTATTAAATATTCAAAGAGAAATTTGGTGATCAAGTACCGCAATTTTTTGCACTGATACATTCATTAGTAAATGGATTTCCTTAACATTACCCCTCTTGGCATAGTATATCACTATGCCACTAGGATCGAGCATAAATTTAAGCAGAAGTAGCGAGACTTTGGATTCATGAATCTGAAGCTGGGGAAAGGTGCCCCCGAACCATAGAAAAAGGGGCAAAGCCAAAGCAGGGCGACTTAGAACAACACAAAAAAATATAAAGAAGGACATGGGGAAGTGGTGTGAATTTCATAATAGCCCCACTCACAGGATAAATGAGTTTCGGGCCAAACAGTTGTTGGTGGTCGAACTAAAGGCATCTAAATTAGATACATGTTATGATCCCGAGTCAGAACTAGACAAGGGAAATGACAAAGGGAAGCAGATCATTGATGCGGATGCTAGTGCCATTGTTGCCACCACCAAGCTCTAGGGGGAGGATCCCGAGGATCCAGAGGAGGGGGAGCACTCTTCCATTCGCAGATGTGGGTGAAGGGTTCTCCACTGCAATTCCTTGTCGATAGAGGAAGCCAAAAGAACCTCATTTCATTAGAGGTCATGATGCAGCTCGACTTACCGACCATAGCACATCCACAACTGTATACCATTAGGTAGCTTCACAAAGGAAGAGATATTCGCGTCGGCCAGTAGTGCCGCCTTCCATTCAACATCAAGCCATTCACAGATGAGGTAATGTGTGATGTTGCTCCTCTTGATGTGTTTGATGTATTATTGGTCCAACCATACTTGTGGAAGCGACATGTTGTGTATGAGTCTAGGCCTCGTGTTGTTGTTATTACTTTGGAAAATTAAATTTGACAGGATACCAGAGGTAGTACCGCCTCCTGCCATCTCTTTAACTACTGCAAAACAACGCAGTAAGCTTGTTTTCCAAACTAGGAAATTTATTTTCATTACCATTCACCCATAAGGCAAGAAGAAGATTGTAGCCACAGCCTCAAAATAGGGCTCCCTTGCACGGTAGCAATAGATGGACAAAGTCATGGAGGAATACGAGGACATTTTCTACTCACCCACAGAGGTTCCTCTACACTGTCAGGTCAAGCACTCCATTGATATGACCCCAAGCACACCGTCGCTTGATATTGTCATAACTCATGTGACCACACAAAAATAATCCACACATGTACTGTCTGAGGCTAAAAAATAAACCAAATTTATTGAACACGTCCAGCACGTCTGCACGCAGGTCCATGAAATCTTCGACAAATCCAATTCCAAGTTCAACATAAGTTGCCTCATCCCATGGAGGAACTCAATGCAATGGGGACCATTGCTTCCTAAGGGGAGAGGAATAATATAGGTATATATTTTTGGCCACCCACCTATTCCATTTAGACCCTCACCATCGGTTCTTTCAGTTTTTAAGTTTCAGCACAACTTACTATTTTTAGTAGTTTTTCGGGTCCTAAACTTTCAAAGTCGTTTTGAGGCCCTAACGATGTTTTTTTGGAAAACCGGGAGCAACATGGAAGTTACTTTGATGTTTCTCATGTCAAAAGTTGTAGTCCTCGGTTAGATATTTCTAACAAGGTATTGAGCGCATCAAACAAAGATCGTATGCCAAAGTTACATCCCCGTGAAGATTGATGTACCAATTTACCCAAACGAGGCCCACATTTTTGGCGCTTCATCTCCTAGAGTTAGGTTTTTGGATGTTTATGGTTTTCAATTGTTTATAAACAATAAATAGGGTTTGAGCCTCATTGTAACACAATTCAGAGGCATGTAGTCACCACATCTCTTCTCAGAGATAAGCTACCATCGCCCTAGCTAGTTTATTTCCATTATGTCTGTAAATATATTCCAGTCATTTGATTTTAATGAAATGAAGTTTCATTTCCACTGCATCTTTGTGTTTATGTTTATTTTTGTATATCATTGCATTCCTGCATAAATCTGGATCACGGCTGAAGACCACCACAAAAAATCCCTTTAAACAAAATATCAATTGCAAGTTCTGAGTCCAATTCTGATAGACCCTCTCCCTGAAGGAAGATGACGAGGGCCAAAATATATTGAAAAATACATATGATTACCTTTTAGAATAATTAAAAAACCTTAAAATTGTATAATCATGTGTCACTTCAAGGCATGAATTCTCCATATAATTTTCAACCACAAAGCCCGGGCTTGAAAGATCCTTGCTTATTGGAGAGCTAGAGCTAGGTTTAAGGATGTCCTTAATGTCATGGTCTTAGTAGTGGAAGGATCCCCCCTCCCCTGGCCCCCCATTTTAGCCCTGCAATGATGAATATTGAAGTCTCATTTTTATTTCCATATTCCTTTAAGAGGAAATATTCCTTGAGTATCTTTCCTTAGTAAAGAGGCCTTGAAAGAGCAGTTGAAATTCTTGTATGTTTTTGTATTTTGGCAGCGAGCATTGCTATCAAGTTAGCTTTTTACATCATGATAAGAGAGTCCCTCGAGAAATAGGTTTTACAAGTATTGAGATGTGCAGTGGGTTTGAAACCAAAGATATTTATTTTATAGGTTCTGGAGAAATGGAGTGGCTTTTCCCTTAAGCTTACATTTTTTTTTTGGTCAAGTTATCTGTAATTATCAAGGCTTAACCTTTGGGTTGAGAAACCATGAACTAGGGGCATCTAATCTGTCAAATTCACTCAGGGATCACACCCGGCCTGGGCCACACAAGCCCTAAGTTGACTGGATTTTTTAGCATGTCTCCTACCCCTAGGAAATGACACAACCACCCTCTGTGAGGTTTGATCCTCAACCAATTTTGCTAGTGAGACTTGAATCCCTTAGGCTTACATTGAATAAATACAAATTTTGAACAAAAATATATTTTCCTAGATCCCTAAATCACTCCCTGATTTATTCCCTAAATCTCTCATGATTTATTTCATAAATCTATCGTGATTTTCAAGGAAACGTTTATTTTTCCTCATGGAAAAAAATCTCTCCTATCCATAGCTTTTATAAAACTATTCTATAATAATTAAATGAAACTAAGAATATTTACAATTAAGGAATTATAATTCCTTTATAATATTGAAACCCATTTTAGAGATTTTCTTCAAAAATCTTGATGGCTTGGAAGCTCTAATGGTCCCACATTACATTCATTTAGGGATTTCTAGTCTCTTACATGCATACCTATCTCTACTTTGTTCAACATATAACTATATTTATTTTCTTACTATCAAGTCATATGAATTCATGAGTATTATCGTGCATCTATTGTTTCATGCTAATCATTGTTTTCCTTTATTTAAGCACTAAATGCATTTTTTATTATTTATTATTAATGCTAACATCTATATGCTAATTACCACTTAGTAGAAAACATGTTTCAACCAAATTTATTAATAATAAACTATCCATAGTAGTATTTTTTACTTATCTGAACCCTTGAAAATATAGTGGGAATTAACATGTTCCTCCAAATCAATGAACTTTAATCACAATAACTCCCCTCTAGCCTCCGACATTTTTGCTGTTAGAAACTTGTAGACATTTGATAATATTTATCCTCTTTCCCCACACAAACTTTAGCAACATCCTTCCTTATCCATTCATGTCCTCTTCCTCCCCTGTGCCTATGATTTTATAGGGTATTTATTTTCAACCTCCAACACCACATTTATGTCCTACTTTTTTGTCTTATCTCCTTAGTGGTGATTATTCCTCCTAGAATCTTGGGGAATTACAGTAGGTTTTAACTATGACAACAACCACATTAATCTATCCACTACTTTGAATTACATCCACTTAAACCATCTCTAGGAGAAAAGAATCGCAACAAATCACATTCTGACTCTCATAATATTTTCAATAAAAAAACATTTATGTATTATTTCACACAAATATTTACATTTGTCATTCAAATGTTGAAATTTATTCTTAACCCCATGACCATTGTTTCTAACTTAGATAATTACAAATGGAAATAAATTCTTATAAAGGTAATTGCAATAGGGATATTACATTTCCCTCCCCTTAATTTAAACACCATCTTTGACATTTTCTTTGCACTCATAATTTCTGAAAGAGTGAAGGGAATTCTTCTCACATTTTCTCTTCCTTCTCTTAGGTGGCCTCCTTAGGGCTAAAGTACTTCAATTGTGATTTAAACAAGGGGATGACTTGATTCCAGCATTAAGTTTCTCTCTTGTCGAAAATTCACAAAGGTTCAACCTGGAACTCGCCTTTTGGTTTGACTTCTATTACATTCCAATCAATGATATGAGTTGGATCATGGACATATTTATTTAAAATTAGTACATAAAATACATTATCCACTTTTGTGTAAGTTGGTAAGCCACTTTTCCTACTTTGACTAGTATTTTAAATGGCCCACAAAACCCAGGTTCTAGTTCAGGATAGTCTCCCAACCTCGATGTGCTCCTCTTTGTACTAACTTTGATATAAAAATGCTCCTCTTGAGATGCATTTACTTTTTTCCTTACCTTTCTAACCACCTACTCCATATCTTTTAAGAGACCAGATCCCAAAACAATTCTATCTTCTAGTTGACTCCAACTCAATGGAGTATGTCATTTGTGTCTATAAAGGACATCAAAAGGAATCATCTTGAGAGATGCTTGATAACAATGATTATATGCGAATTCAACCAGATGTAGGTAATCCTCCAATTTAGTGGGTTGATCAATTGAATAAATGTGAATCATGTATTTAAGGATATGGCTAGTTCTTTTAGTCTGCCCATTAGTTTTGGGATGGCAAGTAGTACTGAAATTCAACTATGTACGTAATCCTGTAAAATATGCCTTTCAAAATTTTTGATTTGAACTTTTCGTCTCTGTCAGAAATGACTATTTTTGGCACCCCATGAAGTCTGAATATCTCCTTCATAAAAATATCATCTATGTAAACATATTTATATTTTGATTGCACTAGTATAAAATGTGTTTCCTTACTCAATATATCAACGACAACCATGATAGAATCATGTTGTCTTCAATTTCTGGGTAATCCTGTAATAAAATTCAAGGATATAATTTCCTATTTCCACTCAATAATGTGTAAGGGGTTTAATAATCCAACGGGATGTTGGTGATCCACCTTAACCTTTTGATATTCTAGACATTTGAGAAGTACTCAACCACTTTGTCTTTCCTTAGCGAATAAAACCCTTTTATAAGTGTTGTAATAAGTTTTTTGTAGCACGGATGAGCTGAAAATTGCTTCCTATGATGTTCATCTAGGATTAGTTGTTTAATTCTATACACATTTGGAAAATAAAATCTATTTTTGAAATTCAATAAACCATTTCTATTAAGAGCATAATCTGATCCTTTTGTTGGGATAGTTTCATTTAACAATTTTTCTTCCATATGTATTTATTCATGATATTCTAAGGTTATAGTCCTGATTTGTTAATTAAGGTATGTTTTAACACTGCTAGCAGAGACCCCATATTTCTTATTTAAACTTCTACGCAATGCATCTACAAATTTTTTTTATATTACCTTAATGTGTTTTGTTTCAAAATCGAATTCACTAGAGAAATCCATCCACCTTTGTTTCCTCGAATTTAAATCTAGTTGTCTCAAGTAATATTTAAGACTGATATGATTAATTACTAAAGTGAAATTCTTACCCAAAAGGTAATAGTTTCACATTTTAAAACATGAATTACTAAAACTAATTCTACTTCATAAACAAAATAATTATTTTCATGTTCCTTCACTTTCCTAGATTAGTAAGCTATAACATAGTTATCTTGCATAAGCACTCCACCTAATATCTCCATAAAAGAATTTATGCATGATGTATATCTTTTATTGGGATCAACAATATTAAATATAACAACTACAATTATCAAAATATTTCAACTTAATAAAACTTTGTTGACACTTCTAAATCCATATGAATTCAACTCCTTTCTTCTACTAAAATGTCATAGGATAGACCAGCTTAGAAAATCCTTCAATGAACCTTCTATACTATTAATCTCACTTTTAATCCCAATTTCTAATTATATCAACCAAGAGTGTTTTTTCATTTTTTATTTGCATTTATCCATTTTTTTGGCCTAACATAACTTAAACTAGTTCCTCAATATATTAAAATTACCTTCTATACTATTAATCTTACTTTTAATCCCAATTTCTAATTATATCAACCAAGAGTGTTTTTTCATTTTTTATTTGCATTTATCCATTTTTTTGGCCTAACATAACTTAAACTAGTTCCTCAATATATTAAAATTGACACAACTGGATTCAAAATAATATCTTTTATTTAAATGATGATGTATTCATGCTCGACTTGTCAGAAAAAATAGTCAACAACTTGATTCAAAATATTATCTTTTATTGAAATGATGATGTACTCATGTTCAACTTGTCCAAAAATAGTCAATATCGGATTAATTAGGTTGGATATATGTCTTCTTGACTATTTTGGTGATGTCCATATATTCGGTAGTTCATAATGACATATGATGGCCGCTACACATATGGTGCGTCGGGAAATAAGCCACACCACTCCATCCTAAATTTCTTGGGAGTTGGTGGGGTGGCAGGAGCCGAGCTCCATCCTTATAAGTTATTACCAATGAAAGTGTGAATGTTACTATTATTAATACAATTTTCTTTTATTAAATTTAAGTTCTTTCTTTAAAATCTTTTTACCATTTTTTTAAAAATGTATGATAGTGTAAGTAAACATTATATATTTTTTATAATAATATATAGCTTTTTAATTCATATCAAGTATCTTTTTCTTTATTTTAAATGTATTTAAGAAATATGCAACAATAACACCTAATTAGAAAATAATCATGAAATTCTACTTTCAAATTTAATTTCATATAGAAATTATACATTAACATCACCTTTATATATATATTTTATTATTTTATATAAATTATAAAATTATCAATATATATATATATATATATATATATATATATATATATATATATATATATATTTATTATCATTATATTTCAAAATATAATATTAAAAGTAAATTAATAAACCTACAAAAACTTAATATTTAATGAAGACATGAAAATTTAATATTTGTAATACATTTTTGAAATTTATATATAATCAATATCATGTATATTGTAAAAATTATACAAACATATGTATATTAATGGATTTCATCTAATCAAACAATGTCTTAAAGTTAGATACTAAATCTTTCTACAAATTAATTGCAGAAAATAAACACGATCACTAATCACAACAAGTGCAAAAAGAAACAAAGCAAACCACAACACAGATATTTTCCTGGAGAAAACTTACAACTCAAAACCCCTCTATATTCTATTGTATATTCAACATGGAATCATGAAACAATTACAATGCATGCACTCTTCTCACAAGAGTCTTCTTCACTCTCACAACTATCTCACACTGTCCGGACAAAATCGACCAACACATAGCCAATTCTCAGCCTCTAAACAGCCTGTTTGCCTTGGGCAATTCCTGATGAATGCAATCCCTATTCTTTAGGAAGTTTGGCCTTCCAAAATTGCACAAGCATCATGGGCAATCCAATGGATGTTTGGTTGCATGTGGGTAACTTACTAATGATACAACTGTGTCTCAACCGGGTCTCCACTGGAACTAACATGCATGCAGCTATTAATAGTAAATCATCAATTGCATGAAAAATCACCAATTGTGAATTAAATAATATTTAATTCACTTGATCTCTCACTAGTGCAACAAACAGTTACAACTAGTTCAACTAACTTTAACTCACTTAACTAAGTTAACTAATTACTCATGCATTAAACTAATGCACCAACTGCAATTCGAACTCCATAACCAATATAATCACTCTGCATACCTCACCAACCACCCTCAACTAGAAATACATGAGCTAACTGAGTTTATCACACTCAGTTAACTATTACAAGTGACCATGAGATAAAATTACAATTTATTGTCCAATTTAATTAAGGGAAAATTAAATTAGGCACTGCACCAATTTAATTAATTAAATTGGCCTTCACACTAATGTATTGCTAGGACCTATTGGTCCCACACTAGTGTGTGTGCATGCTGCAATTTCTTGTTGGACTTCAACATATATCACAATTAAAAAATTATAAAATATGTCAAAGAGAAGTGTCAAATTCACACACATACACATATAACTCAATGGACAAATAATTACCAATAAAATGTGTGGGGCCTATGGGGATTTGAACCTTGAATCTTTCTATTTTCACAGATTTGTCAAACTCACACACATATAACTCACTTGATAAGTAACTACCAATAAATGTGTGGGTCCTAGGGAGATTTGAAACATAAATCTCTCATTTATCACAAATTACCAATTGAATTGCCCCTCAAATATATTCTTAAATATTTTACCACAAAATTAAAATATATTCTTAAAATAACAGAATTGAAAGTTTTTTTTATCCAAAAACACTATTCATATGTGCCATTTAAACACATGAGAAAGCTTCCTTAATAGTATAATAGATAATGGATTTTTTTTTCTATTACTTTAAATTGTTTTATTGTTACAACAATAAATGTTACTTCATTCAATGAAAAAAATATTCAAACTTTTTAGATCATGATTAATTCTAATGTGTAAAATTATCATATAAATATTCTATATTTATTTTATTTATAAAAAAATAATTAAAAATAAAAAATATATATTATTCTTCAAAGAAAATACTCATATACTCTAAAATTCCACTTTCAATTCCTTCATTTAATTATGCAAGATAAAATATATATTTTATTCTCCACAAACTCTAAAAATAATAAAATACTTTCTACATCTCTCATTTCAGTTTTTCTTTATTTTTTTGCTTATGACAATACTTAATATAATTATAAAAATCATCAAATAACCCTAGAGGAACGCGTTTTTCAGATCTATTCTTCAGATCTAGCAGCAGGATCAGGATTGTGTTCTATGGTCTAAGGCTCAAATATGCCCTTGAGGGTAGCTCGAATTACATTTCTTGGAAGGAATGAATGGAAGTAGTCATGGAAGAAAATGAGATTAAGGAATTCAATGATAATGATGTTTCAAAGTCAACACCAGCTGATGCCCAGGATCCAACAGACTGGAAGAAGAGTGTCGCCAAGCCAAGGAGGATCATATTGGAAGGAGTACGAGACCATATTGTCTCAAATATCCATGGGAAGGAAACTCCATATGCAGTGTGGCAAACATTGAAATGTTCCAGAACAATAGTGACCATAGGAAGCTGACACTAAAAGATAATCTTCAGAATATCAAAATGCAGAAGGGTGACACTATATCACCATGCTTGGGAAAGTTCAGACTGTATCGTGATGAACTGGGGAGTGTTTGTACTATGGTTATTGAAGATGATCTGGTAAGCCTATCACTTCTAGGCATTCCCAAGAGATGACACAACTACCAGGATTAAGTCAATGGGAGGGAGAAGCTACCAAACTGGGAAAGATTATGGTTAGATTTGGTATAGGAAGAGTTCAGGTGGAACACCAGATATGGGACCTCATCCAAGGTTGAGGATGATGAGAAACATGCCTTGGATGGAAAGGAAAATAAAGGG
The DNA here is from genome assembly GCA_034641835.2 of Pinus albicaulis. Taxonomy (NCBI): domain Eukaryota; kingdom Viridiplantae; phylum Streptophyta; class Pinopsida; order Pinales; family Pinaceae; genus Pinus; species Pinus albicaulis. The sequence goes on along the minus strand of CM076579.1, from coordinate 1,174,752,988 downwards.
AAAGGGAAGAAATCACAATCCAAAGGAGATTCTAGTTAGGCGGGAAAGAATAAGGACTTGTCGAAGATTAAATGTTTTCACTATCATGAGTTGGGACACTATGCCATGAAGTGTCCACACAAGAATGTCGAAAATAAGCCCTCAAGAGGAGCAACAGATGAAGCTCTTACTTCACAATTCGAGTTGGATTTAACCCTCATTGGATGCATGGTGACTTCAGTGATGGTAAATCTGTGGTATCTGGATAGTGGAGCTTCATTCCATATGATGGGAAACAAATATTTTTTTAGTGACTTGGAGGAGAAGGACCTCCAGATGCAAATCAAGATGGGAGATGATGGAAGGCTATATAGTTTGATTCGTATCTGTATTTTTACTTTTCAGATGGATTATGGTTCTTCTCTCACATTGAAATATGTCATTTATGTTTCGAGTTTGAAGAAAAATTTAGTTTCAGTCACCATGTTGGAATATTGTGGCTACGATGTGATATTTAGCAAAGGAAAGGCCTTCCTTCATCACATTGCCACGAGACAAGTGAACCGGATCGGGGTTCGGGAGAAGAACCTCTACAAATTGGATGTAGAAGATTGTGTTGCTTTGAGCACAAAAGTATAAGGTTGAAAGATGACACGTCAGTGAATTATGGCATATGCGACTTAGCTATTTGCACCATGGAGCCTTGAAGTTCATGTAACAGATTTATACAGGACTTCCTAAGGGTGCACTAGAGTAGAGAGATACATACAAAGGGTGTACACTAGGGAAGTACACCAAAGCCACCTTTCATGATAAGGAAAATAGAGCACAAGAAGTCCTTGAAAGAGTTCGTTCAGATGTTTGTGGACCTTTCTCGACAACCTCCATGGCCAAGTATAGGTATTATGTTATATTTATAGATGATTTCTCATGTAAGTGTTGGATATTCTTCATGCAAAAGAAAGACCAGGCATTCTCAATTTTTTTTGAATTTAAAGCACTTTTTGAGAAATACACTGGAAGGAAATTGAAGGCTCTTAGGAGCAATAATTCTAGTGAATATGTGTCAAATGAGTACAATAATTTCTGTGCAAAAGAAGGCATTCGATGGGATTTAATAGCACCCCATAACCCACAACATAATGGGGTTGCTGAAAGGAAGAACACAAGTATTATGGGAGTTGCACTGGCGATTTTGCAATATCAGGGCCTACTGTTGCACTTGTGGGCTGAAGCATGCAACACAACAGTATATGTGAAGAACTGGAGTCCTCATCGGATTCTCGGGATGAGTACACTAAAATAAGCTTTTCAGGGAAGAAACTAGATGTGTCACACTTCAGGATCTTTGGTTCATTAGTTTACTTTCATTTTTCCAAGGATGCAAGGAAAAACCTAGAGCCTACAACTGAGTTGGGCATATTTATGGGGTACACTGATAGACCTATCAATCATCGGGTGTACCTTCCATCTCACAGGATGAAATTTTTTTGTAGAGATGTGAAGTTCAATGAAGAGAAGACCATGAGATGTTCCCTTGAGAGGGAGCTTCATTTGCAAGCATATGAGGAGATTTTAGCTCCAAAGGAAGAACCTCAGGATGTTGTGGAGTAGCCACAAGTAGAGGATCAGAGAGTGGAAGAACCCACTCATGTAGAGGCATCTAGATATGGAAGGAAGTGCACCAGGGAAGCTACCAAATTATTGTGTGATGCTATAAAGAATGTGGGAGCACCCACATCACAACGTAGGAAGAAGAGGTCACTAGATCGATACATTAGGTACATGGCTCTGATGAGTGAGCTATTTGAGATAGAACCATCCTCATTTAGGGAAGCCGTGTAGAAGGAAGTGTGGGTTGATGCCATGGTAGATGAATATGATTTCATAGTCAGAAACAATGTTTGGGAACTGGTCCCAAGACTAGAGAAGAAGTCAATGGTAGATTCGAGGTGGATCTACAAGGTGAAGCAACTAGTAGATGGAAGCATCGAGAAACACAAGGCCATATTTGTGGCCAAGGGGTTCCCTTAGGTGGAGGGAATTGATTACAATGAGACATTTTCTCTAGTAGCAAGGAAATCTTCTATCAGATCAATTCTATCACTTCCAATGTAGATGGGATGGAAGATCCATCAGATGGACGTGAGGACAACATTCCTTAATGGATTGATTGAGGAGGCATACATTGAAAAACCTGAAGGATTTGATACCTTCGATAGAGATTCGCATGTGTGAAAACTCAAGTGAGTGTTGTATGGATTGAAATAAGCACCTTGTTCTTGGTACACCATGATCGACAACTATTTCACCAGGTTGGGCTTCACCAAAAGTGAAGGAGATGCGAACCTTTACCATATTGTGGTTGAAGGTAAATTGTTGATTATAGTATTATACATCGATGACTTGATTCTATCTGATGATGAAAAGTTGATAAAATCTTGCAAAGAGGATATTTCAAGAGAACTCAAGATGAAGGACATGGAACTCATGCATTATTTCCTCGGTTAGGGAAAGTATGCCAATGATATACTAAAGAAGTTCAACATGAAGACTAGAAAACCCATGGACACTCCTCTAACAGGTAGTTAGAGGAAAGAGGATGCCACTTCAGGTGAGGAGGTGGATGCCACTATTTATAGGCAGCTTGTGGGTTCAATCATGTATTTGGTGAACACACGACCATACATGTGTTATACGATTAACCAACTTAGCCAAGAAATAGTTAATCCAACAAAACTATATTGGAAGGTGACCAAACATGTGTTAAGATACCTTAGAGGCACTACTCAGTATGGTATTTGGTACAAACGAACATAGGGAGTGAAGCTTCAAGGCTTCATAGATGCATATTGGGTGGATAGCCCATCAGATTGAAAGAGCACTTTAGGTGTTGTCTTTAGTATTGGGTCAACAACATTTTATTGGTACAACAAGAAGCATAGATCACTTGCACTTAGTTCAACATAAGTAGAGTACATGGCTACTAGTCAAGCAACTTGTGAAGCTATATAGATGAGGAAGATTCTTGTTGGGTTATTTGGTCAGATGATGGATCCCACTATGATTTACTGTGACTATCAGAGTTGTATCAAACTCTCTAAAAATCCAGTTTTTTATGATCGATCCAAGCATATTGACATCCGATATCACCATCTATGAGTTTGTGTGCAGAGGTGGATTAGGTTGTTGGAATACATTCCTACACAAGAGTAAGATGCAGATATTTTGACAAAGGCATTGTCAAAAGGAAAATTTGAATCCCATAGAGGCAAGATTGGGGCTCCACCTTAATCTTTTGACACTCCATACATTTGATAAGTACGCAACCACTTTTGCTCTCCTTAGCCAATAAAACCATTCTATAAGTGTTGTAATAAGTTTTTTGTAGCATGGATGAGTTGAAAATCGCTTCTTTTGATTTTCATATAATATTAGTTGTTTAATTATATACACATTTGGAATATAAAATATATTTTTAAAATTCAATAAACCATCACTATTAAGAGCATAATATGATCCTTTTGTTGGGCTAGTTTCATTTAATATTTTTTCTTGTATATGTATGTATTCACGATCTTCTAAGGTTGTAGTCCTGATTTGTTAATTAAGGTATGTTTTAGGACTGCTAGCAGAGACCCCATAGATCTTATTTAAACTTATACACAACGCACCTGCAATTTTATTTTATTTTACCTTGATGTGTTTGATTTCAAAAGAAAATTCACTAAGCAAATCCATCCACCTTTCTTGCCTTACATTTAAATCTAGTTGTCTAAAGAAATATTTCACACTGATATAATCAATTAATAAAGTGAAATTCTCACCCAAAAGGTAATGGCGCCACATTTTTAGAACATGAATTAATACAACTAATTCTAGGTCTCATACACAACATAATGCTTTTCATGTTCCGTTAGTTTCCTAGATTCGTAGGCTATAACATGGTTATCTTGCAATAACACTCCACCTAATATCTCCAAAAAATCATTTATGTGCACTGTATAATTTTCATTGGGATTAACAATATTAAGTATAGGAACTAAAATTTGCAAATATTTCAACTGAGAAAAAATTTGTTGACACTTATGAATCCATTTGAATTCAACTCCTTTCTTCTATAAGGATGTCATAGGGAAGAGCAACTTAGAAAATCCTTTAATGAACCTTTAATTCCCATAAAAGATTTGATGCTAAATACATCTTTAGGAACATGCCAATTAAGAATTACCTTGGCCTTTTCAGGATCTACCAAAATTCACTCTTTGGATATTACATGCCCCAAATATTGGATTTGGCCTTGATAAAATTCACATTTACTAAAATTTGTATATAAATGATACTATGTGTGTGTTTACAACACTATTTTTAAGTGATGTTCATGCACTTTTGGTGTCTTGGAATAAACGATAATGTCATAGTTCATTTTTTAATTTTGAAAGTATAACTTGCTTGACAAGTAACTACTAGTAAATGTGTGGGGCCTAGGTGTAACTTGAACCTTGAATTGATTACCAATTGAGCTGCCTCTCAAACATATTCTTATATATTTTACCACAAAATTGAAAAATATTCCTAAAATAAGAATATTCTTATATATTTTTCACAAAATTGAAATATATTCCTAAAATAAGAATACAAGACACTCTTTTTCTAAGGTATATATAATAACCCAAATATTGAATTAAAATAACTTATAAAATTATAAAACATTTCAAATAGAAGTGTCAAACTCATACACATATACATAAACATGTGAAATTTATATAAATAGAAATAATATTATATCTATATTAACTCTGAAAGCACCAAGATAAACCAAATCTCTCTAGGAGGTGCAAAATTTCCTTTGCATTAAAAAAGATGTTTGCATCTACATCTTAATAAGGTTGCATCCACATATTAAGCTATTGGATCTCTCTTCCAACTTTGTAAATCTAGAATTAAGATGAATATATACTAATTAAGGATAATCTATATTGTGATTTTTGAGAAATGAATTTTCAAGAAATTCTCAACTATTATAAAAATATGACTCAAAATAAACCTAACAACCCCCTTGACATAGTTCACTTTTTAATTTTAAAATATAACTAGCTTTACAAATAACTGCCGCCTAAACCTTAAATTAATTACCAATTGAGTTCCCTCTCAAACATATTCTTATATATTTTATCACAAAATTGAAATATATTTCTAAAATAAGAATATTCTTATATATTTTTTCACAAAATTAAAATATATTTCTAAAATAAAAAAATTGTTATTATCTAAAAACACTATACATATAAACCATTAAATCACATGATAAAGCTTCCTTGATATTATAATAGCTGAATATATTTTATTACTTTATAATGTATTTTTGTTTCTACTACTTTCAAATTGTTTTATTGTTACAATTCCTAGATTAATTCATTCAATTAAAAAAATTATTCAAACTTTTAGATAATAATTAATTCAAATTTTTGTAAGTTTAAAATATTAAGATTCTATATTTATTTTATTTATAAAAAATAATTATTTTTCAAAAAAACACATAAACTATCAACTAACTCTAAAATTATACTTTCAACTCCATTTAATTGTGCAAGAGAAAATATGTATATTTTTTTATGAACCACAATTTCTAAAAATAATTAAGTGCTTTCTACATCTCTCATTTCAGCTTTTCTTTATTTTTGCTTACGATATTATAAAAACCATCAAATATTACGATATTTCCTAATATAATTATAAAAACCATCAAATAACTCTAGAATAATACTGTCAATTCTTTTTCATTTAAATTGTATCCATTTAACAAGAAGTTTAGTTAAGGTTCTGAAATTCGACATTTTAAATTGCATGTATTTCATAAAAACTTTAGACAAGTTTAGGAAATTTAATGGTTTATTCCACTATGTAAGATTTAATGGTTTATTTTTTAGTAATGCCAAAAAAATAGCATAACTTACAGTATCACACCAACACTAAAATAACTTAACTATCAACTAACAATGAGATAACCATAACTAACCACATAACAACTACAACAAATCATTTCATTATCTAACCTTGTAAAATAACTTTCACAAAAAAGTTTTTAACTGTGTATCAGTTTTACAAGAATTAAAAAGAAATTATCTACTCAGTTTTCACTCGACTTCTAAGAATCTTTGTAAGCAATCTGTTGTCGAATAGCCTGTATTGCTTGTTCATTGCCTTATCTACAACCCACTCATATTGCCTCTTCATTTCGGTCCTTACTCTGTCAGAAATCTGAATATACAGCCTTTTCATTTCCTCTCTTGCAATCAGTCGAACCCTATCAGTCTTTTCTAAAATCTGAATATAGCGCTTCGTGATTGCCAGTTTTGCATTGTCTCGAATCCCATCAATCTTGCCTGATGTCTGGCTGTACCACTTCTTGATTTCCAGTGTTGCATTGTTTAACAGCCGATCAATCTCGTCCTCGTATCTTTCGTAAAGTTTGGGCACTGTAAAAGCAGCCACAGAACCTGACCAAAATAACCACCATATAGATTTGTTTAGATTGCAGGATTTTTAAATATTTTAGAAATTGCTTTGAATTTTAAAATATTTCCAAAATCTATACTGTAAATTTGTGTTAATTTTCAAATTATTTCCAAAATCAACCATCTAAATAAATCTCATCAGATATTAAACAAATAGTCATTATTAATTTATTTTTGAAGAAACATTAATAACTCCTTATACTTACAGGAATAAAGCAGTGTAAGAAAATTGCACCAACTGCTGATCACTGACACAACCGATATGCATGCAACAACCTGTATGAACCATTCAACGAAAAAAAAAGGAGAGCAAATTTTTATGGAACAAAAACCTAAGTTAGGGTTTAATAAAAAGATAAGTTAGGGTTTAAATAAATTGTAGATTTTGAAAATATTCTAAATATGTTCAAATTGAAAAATTGGTCTTGTTGTGATCTATATATTACCAAAATAAATCTTTTTGCTTGTCTAACAGAAGAAACATCAGATGAAACTTCGTATATGAAGTCTGAAAAACGATTGGCTTCGGCTATGATAACAGAGGCCGCATTGAAAATTGCTTCCTCGGTAACATTAATCCTCGGAATAGGCGGTAAGGGAAATCTGTAATGTAAACAAAAGGATCAGAAATAATTGCCAGAGATAACATAAGATGGCCACGATAAGAGAATGGTTCAGAATTATGACCCGCTGATGGATGTAGCTACATCGTTGTAGAAAACCACAGCGACCATGTAAGCCAGAATAACAAGGCAACTGAGAGTGACGAAATGATACTCGAACCATTCGAACAACACCCATATCACTGTGCCAAGACTGAGGAATATAGCTGATTTCTTCTTCTTTTTCCACATTAACAAATCGACAACTGCACTTTCAATAATTTGCACTAGTTAGAATTATATTTTCTTTTAGAATTTAACATTATAAAAATATATTACTTATATTTATAGATTTTAAGAATATTTCAAAAATCCAGTAAAAAAAAACAACTCAAAATAACTAATTCAATTGAAAACCTACGTTTTCCTTCACCCAAAAGTCTTTGCACCCTCTTTTCTCCCCCAAACTGTCTAAAGGATTTGGCTAAATTGACATGGGAAGCGATTTGTTCCTCTAATTCAGAGTCAGTTATTTGGGAGGTCATGTCCTCCTCTGAGTGACAGGAGGAATCGGAAACGTAGTCCTCTGTATGACCAGAGGAGTCAGCCATGTCTTTCTGAATAGAGAGCTTCAATCAGTGAAATTTGGTTGAAGTATCGAAATGCCCTTCGATCAGTTAGAGGAGAAGCTGGAATCCGTTCAGAGATTCAATTTCCAAGGGATTAACGACGATATTTGTAATCTCAAAAGACGATTGAAGATCACCAAAAGAAAATCCCTTTGAACAAAATATCTGTGAAAAGGCAGAGAGGAGAAACACAATAATAATATGAATAATTCACCTGCAATAACATACTAACTTGATTGATTGAGATTACATATAGGTGAAGGATATTTAAAATTTTTCACACACCTAAAATACTTTGACATGCACATTCTCTAAATTCATCTATCACTTAAACTTGATTTACTCAAAACTCAGTTAACTGACTATCTAAATATAAAAACTCTTCATACAAGAATAATTAGCTTATTTTTAAAAAAGCTCAGTTAACTGACTCTCTTAATATAAAAACCTTTTCCAACAAAAATAATTAGCTTATTATAACAATATAAGTGCAAATTCTGAGTCCGATTCTGATAGACCATGTCCTGAGAGAAGATAACTCGGGCCAAAATCTATTGAAAACTAGATATGATTACCTTTTATAAGAATTCAACAACCTCAAAATTGGTATTATCATGTCACTTCAAGGCAGGGAGTCTCCATAGAATGTTCTTGTATTTTGGCAGCCAAAATTCTTGTATGTTCTTGTATTTTGGCAGCGAACATTGCTATCGAGTTAGCTGTTGACATCGTGATACCGAGAGTCCCTCGAGAAAGAGGTTTTACAAGTATTGAGAAGTGGAGTGGGTTTGAAACCAAAGATCTTTATTTTACTGGTTCTTTTTGCTCCACTGGAGTGGCTCCAGGCGCAAGAAATAAGGGTTAGATGAAATACTACCCTCATCTCGCTGATGCATTTTGACAAACATATCTCGAACACTGCAATCGATACCCCATCTTATCTCATTCAAGAAATTCTCTGAACATTTTGTGAGCAACCAAAACACCAGAGTGAACAACTCATTCACGCTTTTCCACAAATAGTTTAATGGATTTCATAGTTATCACAGGAGCTTTTTCCACTGCATCGCCCTGAAAAGGGTAGCGCTCGGGTTAAAACCCCATTGAAACTCACCTTCCATTACCCACCAGGGAACAAATTCCCAACCTTTGCGATATGTTTCCATCGACGAAAATAAAATCCTAGCAACCCCGATGCCCTGGGTTCAGACCAATCCGGTGACCAGACAAAAAGAAACCAATGATTAGGTGGAAAGTCATTTGCAGGATTGTCGTTTAGGGGAATTTGGGCTTCAATTCGTTGTAGCGACCAACGTCCTTCAACCTTTGCACGATTATGACCACATAACAAACCAGAACCGTGTTGCAACCTTTCTGTCATGAAGTGTGATACAGAGATGATGTTGTGAACCAACAATTATATTGAGAATAAGTTCAAGGCAAGATTTGCAAATGGATGAAAATTGTGCACGTCTATTTGGGCTGGATATTTCAAGTTTTCTTACAAATGCTATCTAATTACTATAAAGGGTTGAGTTTTTTTTAAAAGAGTGAAATAAATTTTGGTTATTAAAATCTCTTATTATTTAAAATGTATTTTTAACTAAATACATGAATCAATCTTTAAAAAATTTCTTAAAACATATTTCAAATTTATAATTTAAATAAATTTTTTTGAAATTTTGAACCAATTTAAACATGGGCAAAAAAATTTCCAAAATATATAACAACATCCAACATACGTTTTTCTCAAATATAAAAATGTGCAATAAATTCAAGCGTTGGTCCACGCGCAATTTGCAACAGATACAAAATTTGATTAACGAAGCCAATCGATGATCGATTCAATTGGGTGGGATGTAGGTTAGCAGGTTAATGATTTTAATGAGGTGTAGGTTAATGGGCTAACGATTTGGTCTTTATGTTTTTTGTTTTTAGTTGATAGTCACTTTCTAACACACCTAGATATGAAAGGGAATATAGTTTTATAGTAGAGTAGAACAAATTGTGAAGGGAAGGTCATTGTATACGAATGGACCTAAGTCATCTATATATATAAAAGAAATGAGATTTGAACTCTTAATTTTAGGTTCAACAATTACTTAAACCTTCCTTATATATCTACAATGTCTTTTTATCTAAATACATTGTTTATCTTTCTTTGTATACTTACAACATCTCTTTACCTGAATACATTGTTTATCTTGTATTGTTGGTGTACTATGAAAACATTGACTCTATGGCTACTCGAACCCTAAACATTTATGCCATTTTAACACATAAGCACCTCATATCAACCATTTAGCCCTCATATTACATATTATACAAAATTTCTACGATATTCCAAGGTATTATTAAACTCGTGAAATTTTATTATATTTTTCTCTCTTTAATTAAGAAAATATTGTGGATTTTTTTATATTTGGTCATAGTATGAATCAACACACCACCAAATCTGGGTTTTGAGACTAGTCTATTGTGAATCGAACACACCATCTTTAGTTCCCAAGTCAAATGTACTACCACTATGCCAAGAACCCTATTTCCAAGTCACACTGTTATCCACAATGTTGTGTGTCCTAAGCTACAAGTGGAACATGTGATTAATCCCTCTAATATTCTCATGTGAAAAGGTCGCGGATAGATGACTACAATGAATTTTTATGATTGAATGGTAATGAGGGTTTGATGAATCATGTTATTTGGATTGACTACCCTTTCGAATTATCATTTGGTATTGTTTTCCCTCTGCAACCAACAAAGTATCTAGTGATAAGCTACGATTTATGGCATATATATTTGATAATGAAATGTTTTCATTTGTAACCCTTCATGTCATAGGATTTAGTTAAACTCTCAATTCTATGTTGATTATTTTTTGTGAGGGTTTTTATCAATTTCATCTTTGACTTATCATCTTATTAAAGGTATAGAAAATTTCTTATATTCTTTAGGTTTTACATATTATTTCAGGAGCTATTCATAAACATATATTGGCTAATGGTCCCCTAAGGGTTTTTGCAGGTTGGTGAAGATCCTTTCAAAACACTTTGATAGTTATTTTTTTCTTGGGAGTTTGTACAGGTCTTTTGTCTTCCGAGAGGGTAACTTTGAAGAAATACCCCTAACTTTTTCATCCTTAAACATATAGTGTTAATGCTCTTTGTAGGATTGATATTTTCTTAATATTCTTTAGACGTTCGAGAAAAGAAAAGAGCATGTCCACTTTGAAAGTCTCAAACCACTAGTATCTGGAATGTTGAATTCCCATCTGACACTGTTCTCGCCCCAAGTGAGCATGATTAAAATGGTTACATTATTAATTTTTTTTTACTATTAAGAGATTTTTCTTACAATTCATTCTCTCAAGTTTTAATATGAGGGTTTCTTGTTGAATTTGTGTTACAAGGTTTCTTATTAAAGACACTAATTTCCAAGGAAACCACTAACTCCATAGAATCATCTGATAGAGGATGTAGAGATTCTGACCAGGTATCAAGTTGATGAGCCTCAGTATTGCAACAAGAATGTTGCAGCTATCGAGGCTACCAACTTTAATTATCAACCCAAGGTTCGTACAAACTTAAGAGGTATCGACACTATATGTGCAGCATACAATGTGTCCTTCTTTTGTTGATCTAATGTAATGGAATGAATGTCATGAAATCAAAGCCTAAACTGATTGCAGAAATGGAAGCGTTGCTATGAAAAGAAATTAATCCTAGGAAAGAACGACAAATTGTAATTGAAATCCTAAGAGCATGAATTCAAATAAATAGACCTAATCTACTTGGTAAAAATGCATGTCCTAAGTGGTGTTTATTCTTCCTCAATCATGGATTTAGATCCTAGGGGTCATGATTCAAGCCTAAGAGACAAAAACCAAGGCCTTGGGAGAAAATCTAGTTGAGTTTACATGTGCTACAAGAGTGCTACATGAAACTTTGTTTTTGCTACAAGAAAGTCTATTTTGGAAATAATCACTGAATGACTAAGTAAATCAAATGAAAATGGGATGGGACAAATTTTGTTATTAAGTATGATGTCTCATTATTATACCAATACTTATAGCTTACTCTGAACACTATGTTGGATATGCTTTCACTAGTAGCTTGACCATTAATATGTATACTATTATCATATAAGCTATGTACCTTAATAACTACTCTTTCCAACTTGAACCGATTGACTTAAGCTAAACAGTAATCATTGAGCTATTAGAGTCATAACACTGATCATGACGGTAATAATACATAGAGTAACTATGGGAATAAAGGTCAGGTTACTGCTTATTGATAAGGGTAATTATACTACCATTGTGATTAAGATGATAGCTCTGTATGTTGTATCTAATATAGGGTCCTTAGTTATCCTATATAACTAGTATTCAAACAAGAGTGTTATTCGAGTGCTATGATCTCTTGCTTATACCCAGCTTCTTCAAGCTAACATACGTATGGTTCTATATCAGGGCTTATAGTATTTACATAGATACAACTCCATTGGTATCATATGATATACGAGGTTTCTCCATTCCAAGTGAAATCACTCCAAAATACCCCAGTTCACACGTGCTAAAAAATAATAGAAAATTACTGCTCTAAAATCTAGAAATTCAAGAACTAGTGAGCTAGTTAATCTATCAAATACCTAACCTAATCAAGTGAAAATGCAATGAGGTAACTTTTTTTATTAAATTTAACATTATTATGACCTAATCCAAGTGGAATCAAGTAAAATGGATCTCATTAACCCATTCTAAAAAATAATGGAAATTTACTACTATTTCCCTACAAAGCATTTCCATAAATCTTATATTCATGAACTAGTAACCAAATCCAAGTAGCTTAATAATTAAGATGACCTTCCAAAGTTATTACAAGGATGAATAATTATTTTGAACCTGTAAACAACCTGCAAAAGGACTCACTTCAATCATTTAACGCAATCCTACAATAAGAAAAGAAACAATACTAAATACAAAAATATGAAAATAAGAAATAATAAATGCATGCGAATAAGAAGTGAAAAGAACATAAATAAATTGTGCAAGAGGGCTCTAAGGCTCCTGGGATGGCCAAGCCTAAGGAGGACTCAGAGACCTATGGAAGAAACCAAGCCTTAGAAGCTAAAAATGACACCAATCTTCATTATTGAATCAATCCAAGTACATCCCTGCAAGAAAATAAAATGGAGCTTCCAGAAAACAAGTTTTCTCCACAATAAGACTAAAAAATACATGCCCCTAGAGGCCAATTCGAATTGGTACTTATACAAAATGATGAGGAAGCATTCTTGATGACATCTAATGAGTTGGTGCCTTGGCACTTGCCTCATATGTAGAAGTGTGTGACGGTATATGTGCGGAGTGTGAACACATTAATCTATTAATGGTGGCTTTATTTTTTATGGTGATTTTATCATCCTTGTGTTGTGGTGAGTATGATAGCTGATGGAAGGTTTTGCAGTCTAGTGTGGAATGGCTTAGAGAGAGAAATCACTGTATTAACAAAGTGTTCATGGTGGTGAGTTTAGGAAGTAGTAGCTGGAATGTGTTTGTAAGGGAAATTGATGACATGCTCTGGAGAGGCGGAGGGGCAGAATTTCTAGCTCAAACGATCCAAATTTGGGATCCCAGGATAGCAACCTACAAGCGAGTTTCTTCAGCACAATTCACTAGTTAGTGATTGTGTGACAACCTTAGTATCTAGGTGTTGTGTGCACAGTCTGGGTGTTGGGACTGTCCTGTTAGCATCGAGGTAACCCTACAAGAATATTCCCTATTATTTTTTTTCTTCAATTTGAATCCATGTGGTGGTGGTGGCACTGTCTTGGTAGCTAGTCTCGGGATGAGGTTATGGCAGGTAGCAATTGGGTGGGTGGTGGTGGTGTGAGGACTCTAGTGTGGAGGTTAAAGGAGGTGGGATGGGGTAATTCCACCAAACGAAGCTCTCGTCTCGCTCTAAATCACTCATTGGTATATGTTGTTGAGTCCTTTTGGTTGTTTGTAGGACGAGATGGGAAGGGGGCATATTGGGAGTGTTGGGTCTTGAGTTGGTTAATTTCATTTTTCTATTGTGGTGTTTAACGATGTTGCATGATGTGGTTCTAGGGCATGGAGCTTTAGCGAGGCGACCCTCTTGGGAAGCTAGCCATGCTCTGTCAGAGGGGTAGCATGAGAAGAGGAGTAGGCCGGTGGCCCAACTAGATGACCATGCTGGCATGCTAGCATGACCTTGGGGAAGCCATGAACCCCAACCACGAGGTTTTCTGGGTTTTGTTGAGTTTCCCCTCGACGATTTCAAGAGGCAGTTAATGCAAGTAATTGCCCTACTCTTTTACACTAGATATAAAATTGAGATATAACATTTAAAAATATAAATAACTAAAAATATATTTTAATATAAATTATGAATAAAATAATTTTATATATTTTTTTCTTTTTTATATAAGAATTTTTAATAATTAAAAAAAAAAAATTTTTTATATCTCTCATTTCAACTTTAAATATAAAGAAGAAAATATAATTTAATAAGTATGAATGGCAATTTAGTCTCAATAGAAAAAATAAAATATAGACAATAGATAATTAAATTTATATAATTAAATAAAAAAATTATTTATTAAAAGATAATTAAAATAATTAAAATATTATTTTAAAAATAAATGATATTTAAAACTTTATATAAATATCTATCAATAGGAAATTAGAAATTAACACCATAAAAACACAAAAGATTAAACTAAGAAATATTTAGATTATCTCTTATATTAGTTATTAATATTATGCAAGTAAAACAAAACAATATTAATATATGTCATATGCTATATTAATAATAATAATAAATATATATAATATTATTACATCTATATTTTATAGATTAATATATTTTATACATTAATGCATATAATATTGTTAATTATTTTCACAACCCTGAGAGTTTTAAGTAAAAAGACAATTAAAACCACTTTTAATTTTGAATTTTTTATATTTTTTTTCCTTTATTTTCTTTTGTCTGTACAATAAAACTTTATATTTTTTAATCAATAAAATAATTAAAAAAACAATTAATGTATTACAGAAAAAATATATATTTATATAATATTTCAAATTAAATAAGAAAATATTTATAATCAAGTCAATAGTTAAATATTTATAATTAAAATATAACCATATAAATGCCAAAAGCACAGACTAGCGATATCATATATCAGTTATCGACTCAATGGAAGGATGTCATCATTTTACCATTTGATAATTAATTCATTGAAAGGTTTGCATTTAATAAAAAATTACATCTTGAAGTTTGATTGTTTATTAACGTGTTTAAGATAACTTTCACAAAAAAGTTTATGTAAATCTTCAAGTTAAAAAAACTAAAATTTTATTTTAACAGAGAAGCCCACAAGATATGGCTGGAGCTCAGTTTTTCCATGTCGATGCTTCTATATATATGATCGTCTGTCACAAAGTTGTGAATTCATTTTTTCAAGAATTAAAAGAAATTCTTATACCAAATGGTTTAACTCCGATTTCTGAATTTCGATTATCGTGTAAGCATCTAACGATATTCATAATACGGGAGAAATCATGTCCCTTACATTACATGTCCCTTCATCTTAATTCTTGTTTAATTATGGTTTACTTATATATACGATTAAGTGGTTTGTACAATGAGATACTATCTTTCAGTTTTAATTTTTTTTTGACGATCTTTAATCCTAGGCAGTAGGCTTCTCTATTCTTGTGGAATCTCAGGTTTTATTAATTCACTTTTTATTGTTTAATGGTAACTCAATCAAGTACATAAATTAAATCACTAATTAAAATAAAGAAGTTAGATGTTTAAGTTTACTTAATTTTTCTCACTTGTAGTTTTTCTTTTTTGGTTGATAAATTTTAGTAAGTATATTCCATGAGAAAAACAAGAATACATAGCGTTTTATACAATTTTTTTGGGGTGAAATTTTCTTAACTGCACACTCAAGAGCTTAGATCACACTCAAAAAACTCTATAGAAACTCCATTACCCATCCCTAATATATTAAGAAATCCCACACCATGTGCTCATCCCAGTAGAGAACATTTATCATCAGTGGAAATCCCTGTATACCCAATTTCAGATCATGCAATCCTAGAATTAACTTTGATGGCATGACCTGGGTTTTTATTTTTTTCCCTTTCCTCCTACAAACTCCGATCTAACTCGTTGTATTAACAATTCCAGTTGCAGATGAATTAGTGGCCTCATTTCTATGAAACAATTCCAGTTCCATGGACTCATCCTTGTTTTTCATCTCCTTGTCACTATCAGAAAGATATGATTCATGGGTTCTTTTATGTCCACATGTTGCATCCACAACAATAGCTGAAACTATTTCCGGCTCATTCCTTGGATGGTTCACCCCTGCTAAGGAATGAGAAGGTGCTCTTGGGGGAGTTGGCTTCCATGAAACTGTTTCTAGATGTTGTGGGTTGTTTCTTCTCTGGCCAGGTGATTCTTTAGACCACTGTCATTCCATAGGATCTCTCCAACCATGGATCGAATGTGTAGGTATTGGTGATGAGGAAACTTCTTTCAGAAATGGGCATACATTCTAAAGGTGACCAGTATGTTGGAAATAATTGCATTTGAATGTTGTCTTTTCATAGTCCAAGGATTGAGAAAAAACATTTCCCATTCACTTGATCACTATTTTATCATGAAACCTTTATTGAGATCAAATTCAACAAATATGTGGAAATAGGTGAAAACTCCTTTTGATAGCTTTTCCCATCTATTTTGATGAATCACCCAATTAAGTTACACAACTTTTCTAATAGATTCAAATGGGTAATGTGATTGTGAAAGTTGGGAAACCTTACCCATATTAGAGTAGACATTGCAAGCACAGTGAAAGGATTAAAGTGTGGGAACCATTGCATTACTGAAAGATCAGTGCATCCCCAAAACCATGTACCCTGGTCAAGGATTTTATGCATATCCTTGAGACGATTGAAGACAACCACACAAAATACCTTTGAACAAAATATAAACTGCAAGTTCTAAGTCCAATTTTGATAGACCCTGTCCCTGAGGGAAGATGAAGAGGGCCAAAATCTATTGAAAATGACATATGAATACCTTTTCAAAGAATTCAACAACCTTAAAATTCGTATAATCATGTGTCACTTCAAGGCATGGAGTCTCCATAGAATTTTCAACCATAAAGCTCGAGCCTGAAATATCCTTGATTGTCAGAGAGCTAGAGCTAGGTTTAAGGACATCCTTAATGTCATGGTCTTAGTAGTGGAAGGATCCCCACTCCCCTGGCCCCCCATTTTAGCCCTGCAATGATGAAGATTGAAGTCTTATTTTTGTTTCCATAGTCCTTTAAGAGGAAATCCTCCTTGAGTATCTTTCCTTAGTAAAGATGCTTTGAAAGAGCAACCGAAATTATTGTATGTTCTTGTATTTTGGTAGCGAGCATTTATGTCAAGTTAGTTGTTGACATCATGATAAGAGAGTCCCTCGAGAAAGAGGTTTTACAAGTATTGAGAAGTGGAGTGGGTTTGAAACCAAAGATATTTATTTTACAGGTTCTGGAGAAGTGGAGTGACTTTTCCCTTAGGCTTACATTTTTTTTTTGTCAAGTTGCCTGTGATCCTCCATGCTTGACTTGTAGGTTGAGAAACCGTGACCTAGGGGGATCTAATTTGTCAAAGTCACTTAGGGATCACACCCAGCCTGGGCCACATGAGCTCTAAGTTGGCCAGATTTTTTAGCATGTCTCCTCCCCCTAGGACAGGGCACAACCACTCTCTGTGAGGTTTGATCCTAGGTCACCTTGCTAATGAGGCCCATCCTCAACCGATTGCACTAGTGAGACTTGACTCCCTTAGGCTTGCATTGACTAAATACAAATTTTGAAAAAAAATATATTTTCCTGGATTCCTAAATCACTCCCTGATTCATTCCCTAAAACTCTCATGATTTATTCCATAAATATCTCATGCTTTTCAAGGAAAATTTGGATTTTCCTTATGGAAAAAAATCTCTCCTATCCATAGATTTTCTAAAACTATTCTATAATAATTAAATGAAACTAAGAATATTTACAGTTAAGGAATTATAATTCCTTTATAACACTAGTAGAAAATGATGAAATTAATGATTAGGTGACTAAAAAAGTTAGTCACCACAATTATTTCAAGTGAATTACTACTAAATTTGAGCAATTTTAAGTGATCGAACTAAAAATGACTAACGTAAATGACTAATTTAGTCTAGAGATAAAATATACGACTAGATAATAAGTGACTAAACTAAAAGCAACTAACTTAAATGACTAATTTATTCCACGACTAAAATATATGACTAGATAATTAGTGACAAAATAAAAAATGATTAATGAAAACAAACATTATAGTCAAAGAATAGAAATATGACCAACTAACTAGTGCAACAAGTATATGAATTAGTAATTTATGCTAGTCATTTTTAATTATGTCACTCTGAATTTATGCTAGTCATTTTTAATTGATTCTGAGGCATCTCTAGGTCTCGACTTGATATGTATAACTAGTAGAAAATGAGAAATTAGTGACTAAAAATGTTAGTCACCACAAATTTTCCAAGTGAAATACTACAAAAAATGAGCAATTAAGTGATCGAACTAAAAACAACTAACAAAAATGACTAATTTAGTCTTGGGCTAAAATGCAGGACTAGATAATAAGTAATACAACTAAAAATGACTAATGTGAGCGACTAATTTAAACTAAACTATGACTAAATTCTAATAGTGTATTAATGAGCTCTAAGTGAAGTTCCCCGAAAACAATGGGCTACCTACAACTACTTGAGTTTATTGGTAACATTATTCATAAATTTGAAAATATTGATAACATTATTGATAGATTTGAAGATATTTCCACCTCCTTAAGGATTAGTAGATATTACCCTTATGTGTAAACCTCATGTCCCCTTTCCCTCTTTATATGAGCATACTTGCTTATATTAAGGAGTTCTTCAATAATTTATATTGATGCCCTCATGCCAAAATGATCACTCTATGAGTTTTCTAAATCCTTAGATATAGCCTACATATTTTTGCTCAAAAACTAAAATTAAAATAAAGAAAACTTTAATCTCAATATTAACAACATACTCAAATAAAAAAATTAATCTCAGTCATAACAACATAACCTACCATGTCAATTAACATTTGACATTTTCGGCTAATCTAAAATTAACATATTAGAACTTACTTTCCGAGTACTCTTTTTCCTTAATGATCAATATATGAGTTTTTCAAAATCATTAGATATGACCTACTCTTTTTATTTAATGATGAATATGTAGGTTTTCAAAATCATTAGCTTCTTCCTCAAAAAAATAAAAATAAAATTATCCGAGTACTCTTTTTCCTTAATGATCAATATATGAGTTTTTCAAAATCATTAAATATAACATACTATTTTTCTTTAATGATCAATATGTGGGTTTTCAAAATCATTAAATATCCCCTACATCTCTTTTCTCAAAAAAATTAAAAATACAAAAATACAAAAATAAATTAAAATTAACCCAAATATTAATAATATTAATAACATGCTCAAATAGAAAAAAATTAACCTCAATAATATCACCCTAACCTACCATGGAAATTGATATTCTTGGATTAGCCTATTAAACTTTACTTTCTCGCTATTTATATCACCCTAAACTACCATGGAAATTGACATTTTCGGATAAGCCTATTAAAATTTACTTTCCCGCTATTTTTTTCCTTTGGTTCTCACGTTGGAGAGAGTTTGATACTCTTTGGATTCCACTGCAATTGACATTTTCGATTAGCATATTAAAATTTACTTTCCCGTTCCTTTGGTTCTCATGTTTGGGATAGAGTTCGATACTCTTTGGATTCACTTGCAAGAGGAGTTTTGATGCCCTTGGATTCAGCTGCAAGAGGAGTTTCGATGCTCTTGGATTCAGCTGCAAAATTCAAGAGGAAGTGTTACATTGGATTCCGTCGAAAAATTCAGGAGGAAGGTGTGGATCGATTGTTCAGGATGGACAAGGTTTTCGAGAAAAAGGAAGGTGAGAAGGATAGGGGTTCGAAACAAGGAAGGTGAGAAGGGCGATGCTAACAGCAATGGGAAGTCATGTGAATTATAAATAACGGGGAAGAAGGTGATTTCAAGGAAGAGTGATTTTTTTCATAATACATCATATGATTTGATGAACTTAAAGAAACATCTGAGCAAGGTATGGAAAAAATCATAATTCTGGAAGCCAAATGAGGAGTGAGAAATTGACCCAAAAATATTGGATATCATGAGTATTATCACTTAGGTCACATTTGGGACTGTTAAAAATGTTAAAACTTAGAGTAGATATCATGCATGATGTTCTTGATGCAATGCCATGTGATTTTAGTTTTTTCCTTCTTTGATAACTGGCAAGAAAGGGAGCACATATTCTCTAAATGCTAGAACCTTCAAGATTCTTATTTTTAGTCTCAAACTGACATTAAAGGATAAAACAAGACTAGATTTTTCCTTGTTGATAGACTGGCCCAAACTATCCTTGAATCTGTATGGTATTGATAATTTTTTTAGCTTCTCCTAATAGGAATATGGCATCCCCATCCCCAAATTGTAGCTGAGTGGTAGAATCAAAATCTAAAGAGATCAAATATTGAAATGGCTCGGGTGAGACTTCATTCTCTTTCTTCTTTGATAAGCTTTCTCAAAGTATCTATTAAAATGATAAGAAAGTGGGGACAAAAGGCAACCATGTCTTGATCCTCTTAGCACTCTGTCAAAATTGGAATGTTCCTCATTAGCCAGAAGTACACAGGAATAAATTGAGATGCATTCAAAAGTCCAGTTCACCACACTCATTGAATCCAAAAGCCTGAATGGATTTTATGAGAAAGCCTCAATTAGCCTTACCATATACTAGAATCGAGGACAATTCATAATATATTTATACTCAACGGTTCTCAAGTTTTTTTTCTTGGAGAATGAATATTTATATTGCCATAAAGTTAACATAATTGAATCAACATATCTGATAATCTATTTGTCTTTCTAAGATTATTTTTCCTACCCCTGTTTATCCATTTGTTTCTCAAAATATACAAAACTCAGCTCTGAGTTTTATTATCACTATGCATACCACTTTCAAACATGCTTGTAGATGCCCAACATGAAAATGCTTTAATTCTTGAAAGTTCTAGTGGCCGTTGCCTTATAACTTCATTGGAGGTCCATGGCATGATGGTGAGGACTCCATCAGGGATAATTTTAAGGATGGAAAATTATCTTGAAGTTTAAAAAATTGGCGAATCTCACTAGTCCCTAATATGCAAACTATAAATTTTTATTGATGTATTTGTAAAATTATTAAAATTTATAAGGATATTATATATATTTTCTATATAATGTTGGCGATTTTTAACATAAAATAATTTTATATTGTAAAATTTGGGTGAATCATTTTTATAAAAAAATGGAAATTGGCGAATCCTTTTTTTGGAAAAACCATGGAAAATTAGCCCACCTACGAATATTAGCCCCTAAAAGTTTCCATGGACTCCATCACTCATCTTCTTTTCATACCACTTGAAACTGATATTGAATGAAGGTATTCCAGAGTTTTATACCTCTAATCTTTGTCTTGGTTACCTTCCCATTAATGAATTCCATCTACCCAATTTGTGTCTATCACCTCTCCCGACCTTCTCCCTACATGAGCAATCCCCGCCTTGGATTTATATCCATTATTATTAATCTCATCTTTGTAAGAGAGTTGTTTCACATTCCCATAAATTCCATTATTAAGGAGGCAAGGGGGTACTTAAGGCCCTTCACTTCCTTAATCACATTATTAATCTTAATAAGATCAAGGCCTGATTCTTTGAAAATGGCTTTGTTGGCTAGCCAATCCACCAACTTATTATGTGACTTCCTTGTGTGTGAGAACTTGGAACTTATAAGGAAACCTCTATTCATTGTAAAGCCCTCAAAATCCAACATATGTTTCCATCAATGAACCGGTTATTGACTTTGGCTGTCATGTTCAAGATGCTAATTAGAAATTTGGAGTGTGTCTTATTTTTCAATCCTTTGGAATCCTTAAGATTTGATTAGGGTTATCCCCTCAACTAAGGAGGCTTCTACCTCTACTATGGCTCCTTATTTCTTTGTTTGACTTCCCATAATTTTTTTCCTTGTTAAAAAACATCTCACTCTCTAGCCTGTAGAAAAGGGTAAGATATTCTCAGGGCTCAAGACTGTTCAACAAGAAGGCTTGAAGCCATTACAACAATAAACTTGATATGATCTCATCATATCACTTGTGGGAATTGAACTTGGGTGGGGAGGATAGCAATCATTCCTCTTAACCACCCGAAATAAGCCCAATTGATATTTGACTTCCTATAATATGAAGTCTGTAATACATTTCTATAGTTTCCTGATAACCTCTAATTTCCATGTGTGGTTGGTAATTTTCAAATTAGCTCCTGAACTCATTGTTTCAAAGGGGTATTAGTTCTAAACATGTCAGTCCATGATGCCCATACCTATTGTGCAAAAATACAGAGTGTCAGGATGTAATAATAGGTTTCTTCATCCCTTTAACATCCATTAGACCTGGTTGGGCACTGTAAACTTCTTCTCTTCAAATTTTATTGTGTAATTATTTTTCCCTTTCACTTCTATCCACTGAAATGCTGCAACTTTGGGCCATATTCCTGGGTACCATATTTTCTTCTAGGCTTTAATCTAAGAATCTGTTGCTCTTCTAATAGAACCATGCCATATCCTTCTTTAAGTGAGTAGGCTCCTCTTGATGTGGGATTTCAACACAAGACTTATTATTCGCTTTGGAATTTAGTGAATCTAAATCATAGAGCCTCTTTGATTGCCTTTTCCTCATCAATTGAGTGTCGAGACATTTTTTGGTCATGTTAAAGGATATTTCCATTTGATTTTAGTGATAGACCCCAAAGAGTTTGATGGGACTGATCCAATAATCCTTTGTTTTGGTTCACCGCAAATTGATCATAACCTTTCTGATTCTTTCCAGAGCTTGGATGCTTCTAAGAGGGTGGTTTCTAACCCATACACGCTCCCAAAAGTATTCTTTTCTCCATGTTGGACATCTTGGGAAATTCAACTATCTGTTAAAATTTTTTGGATCATATTATTCCTTATGATTAATCCTTTAGGGACATCATCATTTCATGACTCCCACAAGGTGGACAGGTTCCCTATTCCCCATGTATCTTTTTTCCTTAAAATTTTTACGCAGAGACCTTTTTTTATCAGAGTTAAAGCACCAATATACTCTTAAACATGGATGTTTGTTTACCGGTCTTCTTACCCTTGCTTCTCATTCCAATTTAGGCATAATTATTTTTTTCCAACCTATCAGGTGCCACTTTTTATCCTTTAATGCCTCTTTTCATGAGAGTTTTATTAAATTTATCTCTCTCCAAGATAACTAATCTCAAGGTCAACAGATTGGACTTTTAGAAGATGGACATAGTGGCTAAGTAGTAGATAAGTTTAATCGATTTTCTAGAGAGAAACACATGGAGCTTTGTTTACCAATATTCTTATCCCTACTTCTCATTCCAATTTAGGCATAACTGCTTGTTTCCAACCTATATATCATATGGCGCTTTTTATCCTTTCATGCATCTTTTCATGAGAAGGTTTTATTAACTTTGTCCCTCTCCAAGAGCATTGATCTCAGGGTCAACAGATTGGAATTTTGGAACATGGGGATAGCTGATAAGTTAATTATTGGATAAAATATGAAGGGTGATACAACAAGTCTATCAACCACCTAGTATTATGAAATAATTATTCAACCACCATCCAACTTCCAATATGAATGAAACAAGGTTTTCCTCTATCTATTAATTTCCCATGTTTACCCATGACTCCATATGATTCCTTTGTTGAGGGACAAGATACTTTAATCTTTCTCAGATTGCAGTTCCTAGTCTTACTTCTATTCGGAGGTCAAAGGTGGCTTTCATTAGATTTTAGAGAATATGATGCCCATTCCTAGGGCATTTTTATGATGAATCCTTAGTTAAACTGAGAGGGGGGGGCGGGGGGTGAATCAATTTAATACATTCATGTTTATTTAAAAAATAAATTCAATCAACTCATTTACACCTTCATTTCATAAGCATCATAATAAATAATGGATCAACAAACACAATGTGTGTACATCAAGTAATTAAAAAAATTAAAAGATCACATCAACACTTAATCATCAAGCACATAGACAACAGATATAAGTGGAAACCCATAAAGGGAGAAAACCACATCTTATTATTGTTGTGATGCAAAGGCAAGCTCCAACTCCCTCTCACAACTGATTTTATGTAGGCTCCAACCTACAGGAGGCTACTGCCCCAAATTCTGCAAGCTACAACTTGCAAGGAAGCTCCAATTCCCATCTATTTTCTGCAGGCTACAACCCACAGGAGGATCCTACCTCAACCAACTACAACTGGACATCTATCAAGATATAACTTGATATGGAAGCACCAACTTCCTCACACTACAATGAAATCATATGCTTATTTACCTAGATATCAGCTATGTTTTTCTCCTTCTTCAATGTTGCCCTTCCAGCCTTCAAATCTACTTCACATCAGCTCAGGATCTGCACAACATCTCTATCTTCTCTCTCTCATTCTTCCACTCTCTAACCTCTATATGCATATTACAATAACATAATTTATAGAGATCACTTAATGGATGTTTGCATTCTATATGGGAATATGAAGTGAACAGGCATGACTCTTGCCTTCCACTCGTTCATTTCCTCACTCAGCATATTCAGGATGTTACAACAATATATACACTCTTTTCAGTATTGAATTGGATTTTTTCTTTGCCATAGAGACTTTCCTTTGCATCACAAACAATATAAAATAATTAATACATTTATAGTTACAATCAAATATTTCACTCAGCCCTTTCAGCTTCTTGGATTTCCTGTGTGTTTTTCCTCTTATGCTTGTTGTCCCTTTGTCTTTTATGTTTCTGCAGTTATATTCCAACTGTGCTGCATGACCACATTTTTTCCTGAATCAACCCATGCTGTTGCACTGTTTGGCACGAGCTCCCAATCATTTTTCTTACCTGAGCCTTTTCTTGATGTGTTCAATCTTTTCTTTTATTACCTGAGCCTTTTATTTCACGTTCAGCCTTTTCTTTTAACACACAGCCACATCTCCAAGACACTTCTCATCTTGGACAACTTCTTTAACCAAACCCATAGATCTATAGGTTCTGGCCCACATAAATCTCCTTTTACATGCACCGGAAAACAAATTTGGAGTTAAATACAACATACATACATTAGCGATCAAACAATGCTACTTTAAACCAGACTACACATAAACCCAAATCTCTTGCAGACACGCGGAACTTCCTGCTGGAAGGTCCCATGGTGCCTTGAACCAATCACAACACATCACATTTCGGAAAACTTACCAAACAACCTTAACACCGAACTTATCATTCCACCGATACGAAGTTGCGTTGTAATCTCCACCGTAGATCTTCTAAAGATCTAATGGTATTACTATACCTCTTTGTCTTATCACAATCGCTCGCCCGCAAGTTTAACTCTTATCGATAATGCTAAAACATATAATCTGCAATGTGCACTAGGGCGCAGTGCTGACACATGGCTCCTCCCTCATCGCATCACATCCTTCCATCCTTCCCGCATCGCATCGCAAACAACTTACCATACCGTGTGAACTCTTAACGGTAACCTCTAAAATCTACGATGTGTGCTAATGTGCAATTCTGACACATGGTCACCCCTCATCACATCACATTGCAACCAACTTAAGGGTGAAAATGTGAAGTTGGGAAACACTTTTTGCCCTTTTTTGACGTTGAAAATTGTAATTTTCTATGTTTTTCAACTTCAACTCCACTAAACTCATATTTTTATCGCAAATTATGCTTTGACATAAAAACAATAATTGTAGAGAATTGTCTTACCTCCATACCGATATTTAAAAAAAAAAAAAAATATTGAAATATAGAGGGGTAAATTTGTTGTTTACTAACTGCATATACTTGAAATTTTCAGGCAAACATAAATAGTCACTTTATTATCCTTTACTTTTTTTAGGGAAGGTTATTCATTTTTTGGAAAAAAACCATAGCATCATAATCTGCATATATTGCACTACTGCACAGACTATTTTTTGGTAATTTTCGGATCAAATCACTATTTTTTATTATTTTTTGAAATGGACGAAGACAAAAAAACAGTGATGTTTCAGTACATTTTATTATCCTTTGATTTTCTTTTCAATGTGACCGTCAATAAGAAAAATGAGAGTACCCTTTTGAAGTAGACAGGGAGAGGAAGTGCACTATGATTTTTTTGAATTTTTTGGTGTCCTCATTTGAAAGTTATTGAATTTTCATTCAATGCAATTTTTCGAACAATGAAATTCCATAGTGACATAGTTTAGTAAAAAATTAATAAAAAAATGAATTTTTTAATGAAACTCCATAAATCTCACATCATCAAAAACTAGATTTAGAGACGAATCTAATGGTACTTGGTCCGACATATAAAATTTTGTTTTTGTAGGTGTTTTGTCCCTCCAAAGTTGCAGGTTTCTCAAAACTGCAGAGTTTTCTGAGTTTTTTGTTGACCAGAAACTCTCGGCCGAGAAAAACTCTCGGCCGAGAAATTTTTAAAACTCTCGGCCGAGAGTTTTAAACCAATTTATGTGCGGGAAAACTCCCGGGCAAAAGTTTTAAAAACTCTCGGCCGAGAGTTTGTGGCCGAGAGTTTGCACAATAAAACTCTCGGCCGAGAGTTAGAAAAACTCTCGGCCGAGAGTTTTTGAATGTAAAAAACTCTCGGCCGAGAGTTTTTCTAACTCTCAGCCGAGAGTTTGCGGCCGAGAAATTTTTCACACAACTCTCGGCCGAGAAATTTTGTTGACTTTTTTTCTCGGCCGAGAATTTAAAAAACTCTCTCGAATTCTATCTCATGCCAAAAAGTGTTTCCCAACTTCGCGTTTTCGCCCTTAACTTGCGAAGTCATCTTAACCGTTCATCTCTCACCTTCACTTTTGCGATCTAATCCTGATCATTTGTTCACCTTCTTTGGAAATATTGTAAGTGTTCTATGCCTTAGACGATTTTTGTTTGTTTATACTGTCACTGCTCTGCAACACTAGTTCCTCCATGCTACTCCTCTTGAGCTTGTTCTGTATTCTTCAATGCGAATTCCTCCTGAGCTTGTCTTTGTTATTGAATCTCATCCCGAGTTATCACACTCGAAATACACCTTTTCATACTAATTAAAGCCAGAATTCAGAATTTATTCCTTTCAACCTGCACATAAGTTTATCTTCTTACAACTTAGCTTTGGCTAATACTCTCTTTTCATGGCATTCTCATCCTACAGAGTCCTCTCTGTCTCCCACCTCTTGCCTCTCATTCTTGGCCTAATCTTCTTTGTTTTCTTCCTCTCAGCTCTTGCCTCTCTCCTTTTCTACCTTAACTTCCTTTGCTGCTTTTTCTTCTTAGCTGCCTTTGCTGCCTTTGCTTATGGTCTAATGCTGCTCCTTTGTTCTCCTTTTCCATCAATGAAAATATTTCTGACAATCTCCCCCTTTGGCATTGATGGAAACACTTCCTCCAATACTCCAATACTTCCTCCAAGACTTCCTCCCCCTTTCATTCTGAGAGGTGTTTTTCTTCCTCTTCTTGCTTTTCAAAAGAGCCTTTCTTATTCTGCTTTCCTTTCCTTCCCCTTTGACATCAATGGAAAGGGGTTTCACATTTCCTAGTGTAGTTTCTATTCTTGCATTATTTCTCTCTGAGTTGTGTATAGGCCTTCTTCTTCTAACTTTATACTTTGCTTCTCCAGGCTGGTGTATGATATTTTTTGGGAGAACAATTTGAAAAATTATTGAGATTGCATGAATGGAGGGCATGTCACCATAGAATGTTCTGTACTTATATCCCTTACTGCTTGATAGAGGTGATATGTGCTAGAATTTTGATGTAATTCTGTCATAATACTTTGATCTTAAGGACCTGGACCATACCACTGCTCCACTAATCACACTTTGTATTCTAATGAAAGGCAGGCTTCTTGCTTCGAATAAAAATTGATAAATGATGTAATGATATAATCATGATAACAATTTCTCTTATTCATCCTTCTTAAGAATATTTTGTTTCATTATTAACTCTTTGCAAAAAGACATATAGTGTAATGATCCTCTGAATATCTTTACCGACTTCATAGCTCTAGCTCTTCTGTGACAACTTTTATGGGCTGCTCTCCCCCCTAGAAATATTCTTTCTTATCTGATACTGAATACCACTTGTCTATTGCACTGTTTATTTTCCTTATATTGCAGCCTTTTCTGGTGTATTTCCATCATCATTTTTTTCATTTTTGTTTGTTTGTTTGTTTTCTGATCATATCACAGAGTACCATATGTAGACATTACCCCTAGTTTGTATCTTAGATATTAGAATGGTTCTCTAGCAAGAGGTTTTGTGAATATGTCTGTTGTTTGTTCCTTTGTTGGTACATACTCCATCTTTACTATTTTCTCTGCAACTTGTTCTATGAGGAAGTGGTACTTTATTGGGATGTGCCTGGTTTTCGAATGAAGTACTGGATTTTTTGATATACTTATTGCACTTGTATTTTCACATTTGATAGAAATAGGTTCAGTCATGCTTACCTTCATTTCTTGAAGAGTTTGTTTCATCCACATTACTTGTGTGCAACAAGATGTTGCTGCTATGTATTCTGATTCTGCAGTGGATAGAGAGACAGATGTTTTCTTCTCGCTTAACCATACCACCAGACTTTCTCCTAAATAAAATGCACCTCCGCTTGTGATTTTATTGTTATCCACACAATTGGCCCAATCTGCATCTATATATGCTATCAATGTGAAGTATTTGATTTTTGGATACCATAGGCCATAATGCGCAGTTTCTTGTAGGTATCTAAATATCCTCTTGATTGTTAGCAACTGATTTTGTTTTGGTGCTGCTTGATATATATCTTACCACAAGTCAACAAAAATCCTGTGCATTTTTACAGCATTTAGAAATTCTTTGCAGCATTCAGAGATCATTTTTGTAGCATTCAGAAATTATTTTTGTGAAGAGCAGTGTTGTGCATTTTAAAGTCTGCAGGTTTTCTCACTGCTCCCTACTGCATTCAGTTTTTACTGCTCCTGGAATTTTGTTTACTACTCCTACCATTCAGCATTCTGGAAAATTCTGAGTTTTTGTTTACTACAAATTCTGCAATTTTTCCCTGCAATTTATGCCTACTTTTATTTATGCACATTATTGTGCAATCTCTGCATATTCCTCTACTCTATATACTGCAATTTGGAAATTCTACAGTTAAATTTACTATTCGGAAATTATCTGCAGTCAAATCCATAATATTCTATGTTGTGTTGAACTACTGTGTCTCTAAATTTTGGAAAGAATTGAATTGGAGAGCTGCTAGAAAAATATTGTGTGGAGATATCTCAGCATTCCTGCTACTGTGCGTTTTTTGAAACCATTTTCCATTGACGACCGTAAGTATGGGCATCTCTATGTGTTTTTTGAAACAGTTTTTGAAGTCTTTCCATTGAGCCACTTCCCTCCCCACAGACACGCTGCCCCATCTCTCGGCCCTCGGCTCTCACCCTTCCCCCTCACGGCCCTCAGCCCTCACCGCGCCCCCTCACCCCACTCTCTCACCCCACCCACACTCTCCCACCCCACGCACTCCCCTCACGACTCTCGATTCTCCACCCCCTCACAACCACCTTCCTTTCCACTCAACCACCCCGCTCACCTGCACTCCTCGGCCCTCACGACCCTATCCAAACCCCTCACATCGCGACCACCCATCCCACTTGCACTCGACCCCTTTCCGACCTCACCCTCCCTCGGCTCACACCCCTCTCACCCTCACGGCCACTCCCCCTAACGGCTGCTCGACCTTTCCACACTCGGTCCCCCCATCCCGTCACTCCCTCCCCTCTCCCCATGACCTCTGCGTTTTTTCCCCTATGGTTTTTTATTATTTTTACACAGTGCACCCCCCCCCCAAAGAAATCACAGTTCTGCGTTCACTTATTTTTCATTTTTCGGCCATAAATTTTAAATTTTTTTTTTCAGATTGGCCTCCCTAGATTTCACCTCCCCCAATAGTCACCTCCCCCAGAAATATCCTTCCCCAGATTTCGCCTCCCCTAGTAGTCACCTCCCCCAGATAATACCTTTATTTTTCCGCAATTTTTTTCCCTTAAAAAAAAAAAAAGAAGAAGAAGAAGAAGGAGGAGGAAGAAGAAGAAGAGAGAGAGGAGATGGTATATGAATAAATGGATATATGGATTTTCTATATAGTGAAAAGTGAATTTTGTGTTGTATGTTTTCTCTATTATAAAACATGACCAAGATTTGTGGCATGTATAGAAGAGTGACTCTCTGAAAGAGATTGACTATGTGAAGGAAAAATTTGAAAATTGGTCATCATTTTCAAAATAGCAATGGCATCATAAATTCACTCATAGTTTTGCCTTCGTCTTTATTGTGAGGTAATATTGCAAGCTCAAGATCATCTGCTCATCAATAGTGAAGCGTCCAAGCTTGTGAATATCTTTTTGTTGAATTAGAGTTGTTGGTGTAAAACAGTTTTTTGAAGAAGAGAGAAATCATTTGCCTTAAAGGGTTATTGCACAGTGGTTTTTGCTGCACATTTGCAAAATATTTGTAGTGACATTGCATTGCTTCTTAATTCATAGTTGCAGTCAGTGTTTGAAGTATAACTTTGAGTTGTTGAGAAAATGGCTAAAATCAATGATGCATTAGAGTTGCTGCATAACCTCATTCATTCCACTATTCATGATATGGTAAAAATGAGCAAGAATGCTCTTTTTAATATTCAAACTTGCTTGCAAGATGCATAATACAAGATTTAGCTTCTGTAGTTGGAGTCTCAGCTTTATATAGCAAGATGAACTTCAGCAAAAGAGTCATCATTCTGAACCTGTTTCTATTCAGAAAATTGAGAAGGACTCTCATCAGTAGCAAGAATATAAAGTTGCAGTCGATTCACATTCAGTTCCTTGTACAAGAGCTGATTTACATGCAGATGCAGTAGCCCAGTCTGCACTTCCCAAGCCCCTCATCAGACCTTGGGAAGCGCTTGTCCACAACAAGAACAAAATTGGTCTTGGATATGACAAGGAGTTTTCCTTTCATATTCTGGACTACTCCAAGCCCATAAAATTTTAGAGTGTCGAATTTTTTATGACAGTTCACCTTCAGCTGTTCCAGATTTTGATCCTCCTCCACAGCAACAAAAACAACATATTGTAAAATTCCAACACTGTGATCGAGTTGGCCATATGAAAGATCATTGTTTTGATCTTCACCCATGCAAGCACTGTGGTCGGCACACCCATTCTTCACACAGATGCTTCAGAAACAAGCCTCCTGCAAGAAAAAATTTGCATCATGGATGGATTTCTTCTTGGCAATGGGCATCAACAACCAAGAAGATGTTTAAGTCACATGTCATAACTTGTTCTCGAATATTGAACACACTTGCAGTTGAGTTTTCTCCATCATCTCACCTTGTACCCGACAGGGGGGAAAATGGTGGTCATCTACAAGCTTTGAAGTCACATCAAGCAAGCCTGAGCCACAATCTCTCATTCCAGATTCAGAGTTGTAGCCAGAGACACAATAGTTCAAGTGAGCCTGAGCCACAATTTTCCATTCCAGATTTAGAGTTATAGCCAGAGACACGTATGCCCATGAGCATGCCTTTGGTTGATGGGCAGCCTTAAACCATCCATGTGAGGTTCATATTCTTCCTCTTCAAAGAATTCAAAGCACTTCCTCTAGCAGAAGACTTAAGCTTCTTGCTAGCCTTGGTAGAGTTCCAGGAAATGGATTAAGCATTCTAGAGTTGGTGGTCATCCTTAAACCATCACAGGTTGTAGACTTCCCTTATTTTAGGTTGAAGGTCTCCCTTTTCAAATATGAGGGACACTTCCTCTAGTAGAAGCCCTTAGCTTCTTGCCAGTTTTGGAAGAGTTCCGAGAACTGCAATAAGCATTGTGTTCCAGTGTTGGTGGTCATCCTTAAACCACCTCTTTATGGAAACATTTCAGAGAGCTGATTCAGCCTAAGTGCTGCCATGCATAATTTGCAGATTTTTATTACAACTCTCTTCTTGGACTCACACATACCCCTTCGGATTAAGGGGGGGAATGTTGAACACCTAATCCTCTATGGGTAGGTGTGGAAAGTGAAGAGTCACAAAGGAGTCCAAGTGACCTTGGAAGATGAATCCAAGAGTCACATCATTATATTATAAATGTACATCTATGGTGAATAATATGAGTATCTCATGCTTATCTTTCAATGTGTGTGTTTAGTTTCTTCATACACCATGTGTGTGTTTAACATTTAACACATGAAAACAAAGAAAATACTTTGGATGACTTTGTAGTGGTGCTAGAATTCAAGGATGTTTTCGTAGATGAAATTTCTAGGTTTCCACCAAAAATGGACATTGATTTTACCATTGATTTGGTACTTATGGAAACATCACTATCAAGAGAACCTTATAGGATGAGTGTACTAGAGTTTACTAATTTAAAGATGTAACTTTAGGAATTGTTGGACAAGGAGTATATTAGACCAAGTGCCTCAAATTAGGAAGCACCAATACTTTTTGTAAGGAAAAATGGTGGTACTTTTAGAATATGTATTGATTATAGAAAGTTGAACAAGTTTGGTAAAAAATAAATACCCATTACCTAAAAGTAATGATCTATTTGAAATAATATTCTATAATCTAGACTTAAGATTTGGTTACCATGAAATTAGAATTAATGATGAAGATATTAATATGACTGCTTCCTTAACCAAATATGGCCATTATGAGTTTGGTGTGCTTCCTTTTGGACTAAAAAATGCTCCAACCACGTTTATGTGCCTAATGAATAGTGTTTTAAACCAATATTTAGATAAATTTGTATTGATCTTCATTGATAACATTATGGTTTATTCCAAGACACCATAAGTTCAAGAACATCACTTTAAAATAGTGTTGTAAACACTGTGAGCATATCATTTATATACAAATTTTAGTAAATGTGAGTTTTATCAAGGTCGGATTCAATATTTGGGACATGTAATATCCAAAAGATGTAATTTGCATCAAATCCTTTGTGGTATTTACAAGTTATTATAGAAGGCTCATTGAAGGATTTTCTAAGCTGGTCTACCATATGAAATCCTAGTAGAAGAAAGGACTTGAATTCATATGGATTCAGAAGTGTCAACAAAGTTTTCCTCAATTGAAATATTTTGATAATTGTAGTTCCTATACTTAATATTTTTGATCCAAATAAAAATTATACAATGTCCACAAATTATTTTATGGAGATATTAGGTGGAGTGCTAATGCAAGTTAACCATGTTATAGCCTACGAATCTAGGAAACTGAAGCAACATGAAAATAATTATGTTTTTTATGAAATAGAATTAGTTGTAGTAGTTCATGTTTTAAAATGTGAAACCATTACCTTTTGGGTAAGAATTTCACTTTAGTATCTAATCATATTAGTCTGAAAAATTTATTTAGACAACTAGATTTAAATTCAATGAAAGAAAGGTGGATGGATTTCCCTAGTGAGTTCGATTTTGAAATAAAACGCATAAAGGTAAAATAAAAATAAAAATTACATCAGATCCATTGTGTAGAAGTTTGAATAAGAACATGGGGTCTCTGCTAGCAGTGCTAAAACATACCTGAATTAAAAAATTAGGACTACAACCTTAGAATATCATGAATACATACATATACAAGAAAACATGTTAAATGAAAATCGCCCAACAAAAGGATCAGATTATGGTCTTAATAGTAATGGTTTATTGAATTTCAAAAATAGATTTTATATTCCAAATGTGTATATAATTGAAAATTAATCCTAGATGAACGTCATAGGAAGTAATTTCCAGCTCATCCATGCTACAAAAAACTTATTACAACACTTATAAAATGGTTTTATTGGCTAAGGAAATAAAAAGTGGTTAAGTACTTCTCAAATGTCTAGAATTTCAAAAGGTTAAGGTGGAGCACCAACATCCTGCTAGATTATTAAACCCCTTACACATTATTGAGTGGAAATAGGAAATTATATCCTTGAATTTTATTACAGGATTACCCTGAACTTGAAGACAACATGATTCTATCATGGTTGTCGTTGATAAATTGAGTAAGGAAACCCGTTTATAGTGCAATCAAAATTTAAATATGTTTTCATAGATGATATTTTTATGAAGGAGATATTCAGACTTCATGGGGTGCCAAAAATAGTCATTTCTGACAGAGATGCAAAGTTCACATCAAAAATTTTGAAAGGCATATTTTACAAGATTACGTATATAGTTGAATTTCAGTACTACTTACCATCCCCAAACTAATGGACAGAATAAAAGAACTAGCCATATCCTTAAAGACATGATTCTCATGTATTCAATCGATCAACCCACTAAATTGGAGGATTACCTACATCTGGTTGAATTCGCATATAATCATTGTTATCAAACATATATCAAGATGATTCCTTTTGATGTCCTTTATGGACATCAATTTCATACTCCATTGAGTTGGAGTCAACTAGAAGATAAACTTGCTTTGGGATCTAGTCTCTTAAAATATATGGAGTGGGTGGTTAGAAAGGTGGGGAAAAAATTAAATGCATCTCAAGATAGACGGAAAATTCATGCAGATTAAAAAATGATTCACAAGGAATATAATGTGGGAGAACATGTTTATATCAAAGTTAGTAAAAAGAGGAGCACATTGAGGCTGGGAGCCTATCCTAAAATAGCACCCAGGTTTTGTGGGCCATTTGAAATACTAGTCAAAGTAGGAGAAGTGGCTTACCAACTTACATAAAAGTGCATAATGTATTTTGTGTACTACTTTTAAATAAATATGTCCATGATCCAACTCATATCATTGATTGGAATGTAATAGAAGTCGAACTGAAAGGTGAGTTCTAGGTTGGACCTCTGTGAATTTTAGACAAGAGAGAAAATTTATGCTGGAATCAAGTCATCCCCTAGTTTAAATCACAGATGAAGTAATTTAGCCCTAAGGGGGCCACTTGAGAGAAGGAAGAGAAAATGTGAGAAGAATTCCCTTCACTCTTTCAAAAATTATGATTGCAAAGAAAAGGTCAAATATGGTGTTTAAATTAAGGGGAGGGGAAATGTAATACCCATATTGCAATTACATTTACAAGAATTTATGTCCATTTGTAATTATTTAAGTTAGAAACATTGGCCATGGGGTCAAGAATAAATTTAAAAATTTGAATGACAAATTTACATATTTGTGAGCAATAATACATAAATGATTTTTTATTGAAAATATTATGCTAATCAAAATGTGAGCTGTTGGGATTCTTTTCTACTAGAGACAGTTTAAGTGGATGTAATTCCAAGTAGTGGATAGATTAATGTGGTAGTTGTTAGAGTTAAATCCTTCCATGATTCCCCAATATTCTAGGAGGAATAATCACCACTAAGGATATAAGATAATTTGAGAAAATGTTATTGTGGGTGGGGTAATAGGACAACAAAGCAGGAGAGAAATGTGATGTTTGAGGTTGAAAAGAGATACCCTATAAAATCATAGGTACAGGGGAGGAAGAGAATAAGAATGGATAAGTAAGGATGTTGCTAAATTTTGTGTGGGGAAAGAGGATAAATATTATCAAATGTTTAAAGTTTCTAACAGCAAAAACGTCAGAGGCTAGAGGGGAATTATTGTGATTAGAATTAATTGGTTGGGAGGAACATGTTAATTCCCACTATATTTTCAAGGGTCCAGATAAGTAAAAAAGACAACTATGGATAGTTTGTTATTAAGAAATTTGGTTGAAACATGTTGTCTACTAAGTGATAATTAACATAGAGATGTTAGTAGTAATAATAAACAGTAAAAAATGCATTTAGTGCTTAAAGAAAGGAAAAAAATGATTAGCATGCAACAATAGATGTACGATAATATTCATGAATTCATATGACTTGATAGTAACCAAACAAATATAGTTATATGTTGAACAATGTAGAGATAGGTATGTGTGTAAGAGACTAGAATTCCTAAATGAATGTAATGCGGGACCATTAGAGCTTCCATGATATCAATAATTTTGAAGAAAATCTCTAAATTGGGTTTTAATTTTACACTAGTACAAAATGGCTAATTAGTTACTAAAAAAATGACTAAAATTTGCATATAAACGACTATTTTTCCGTCGGTGACCAATAGTAGCTAATTTACAGTATCTTATAACGCGACCAACTTTTAGTCATTTTTAGCTTAGTCATTAATTGGTTATCTCAATTTTGTTGTCTA
Source organism: Pinus albicaulis (assembly GCA_034641835.2). NCBI lineage: Eukaryota > Viridiplantae > Streptophyta > Pinopsida > Pinales > Pinaceae > Pinus > Pinus albicaulis. The sequence continues at coordinate 1,174,716,773 of CM076579.1, read as the reverse complement.
GTGGTATATTTCGTCATTAATTTAGTCACTGATTTAGTCATTAATTTAGCCATTGATTTGATCATTAACTTAGTTTTTGATTTGGTCATTTATTTAGTCATTGATTTAATCTTTGATTTGGTCATTAATTGTCACAATTAATGACCAAATATACAAAAAAATATATTACTATATGATCACCTAAGAAAACCAATTAATGACCAAAGAAATATAACCAAAATGTTGGTCGTGTTATAAGATACTATAAATTAACTACTAATAGTCATATATATGCAAATTTTAGTCATCGTTTGAAACCAATTAATGACCAAAGAAATATGACTAAATTTTAGTCGTGTTATAAGATACTATAAATTAGTTACTAATAGTTGTATATGTGCAAAAATTTAGTCATCATTTGTAATCACAAATTTATCATTTACAATGGTCATTTATTCATTATATAAATGACTAAATTAGTAGTTTATATTCATTTCATTTACTTTCATTAATAATAATTATAAATGACTAATTTAGTTGTATATTCATTTTATTTCTGTTCATCATTAATCAATATAAACTACTAATTTAGTAGTTTTAAATTGATTTTGTGTTCATTATTAATCAACATAAATTAATTTGTATGATTTAAAAAATGTCATAAAATGTGCATGTTCGTCTAATATGAAAACACAAAGTTGCATATTTTAATTACAATACTAAACAATATCAAGTGCAACTATAAATAATTTCAACCACATAAATTATATTATATGAAATGTTAAAGTATTACAATATGATTTTCCAACTTAATATTGGTTGAACTACAATTTACACATGAAATGTTGTTTCATCACTTCAAAACATTATCGTTGTGTTTTAAAGGCATTTCAAGTGAATTCACCAACTCTGAAGACTTGACCATCAATATTTATAATATGTGTTTCCTAGATGGGATATTGGCTCTAAGAGTATCACCAGATCAATTCTCCTCTCTCTCTTTTTTCATTTGTCGCTCCAATGTTATTGCTCCCCTCTTTTTCCAATTCATGCTTCTAATTGCTATAAATAGTTTATATGACATATACCTCAACATCAACAATGTCAAAGTCATTTTTCCCCATACAAGTAAGAAATTCGAACAAATTTTCTTCATTGGGGCGATAATTTCCGCTATAATGTGGCTAGATAACCTGTATAAACAAAGCAAATAAAATGTCACCATATATAGAAAATAACACCTTAGTAACTTAGTATTCAACTTTGAAGGAAAGCTTAGGAACAATCATGTCAACTAAGTTATATGCTAAAAAACTCAAGTTGTAGATAACTAGCAATGAAAACAAACAATTTGAGGTGTGATGTTTAATCATTGTCGTTTTATTCACAACAACATTTCATTTTCTAACGCATGAACTTATTCAGGTATATAAACAACATGTACACAAATAAAAACATGAAAGTAATTTTTTCTGATAATCATGAAAATATTTTAGCACAAAATAGCTATAAGGATTCCAATCAATATAGTGTAATACTAATTTCATCTTCAAGCTTTGGTTGTTGTTTAAATATACATGGTACTATGTATTTTCAATTTCATAATTAAAATAAAAAACAAAATCAAAAGAAACGTCCAAAATACAATCAAATAATAAAGAGAGGATATCATGGAATGGAAATTGCAATTATAAAAAAATTGTTTACCTATCCACCGATGTCGTGTCTGGTATTCCTAAAACATTTTCTTACCCAAAATAACCATGAGGTGAAATAATCACAACATTAAAAACCATAGGAATTCCTACTAGAAACATTTCCAAAGTCGATGGCTTAGGTGTCTAATCAATCTCTTACAGCGAATGAACCATATCTGAGTATGCATTGTCTCCCCATCCTTTTTCCAATCACATTTCCTATAACCTACCCACGACAGAGTCAAGTAACAATCAAACAAAGACATTGAATTTTTTTTTTTATATCTTTTATATCTATAAAATTTGAATTTGATTTGTTTCATGAACATATTAATTCATATTTAAAGCCTTCTTGACATATGGGAAAGTATCAATGAAATAGGACATCAGAAAAATCGGCCTCAATGGGGTCCTCAAACAATTTATACAATATCAATATTTTTCTTGATGTGATATCTTGGGTAGAAAAAAGAACATATCTACAAAATAAAAATGCATATTTTACTTATGGTCAAACTTTGTATATGGTGTATTCTTAAGCAATTTTTTAAGATGTTCCTCTGCCTTTACCAAAGTGAATTGTATTTTGGTTAAAGTATGTATCCTTCCATTAAACATCAATTTCTGCAAGATAAATGTCACATTATTCCTTTCCATTTCTCAACATGCTACATATGATAAATTGAAAGTCACATAAAACCAAGAGCAAACCCTTTTCTAACCAAAACAAAAAAAAACAAACAATGTCTCTAATAAAACTTCATTATAATATTAGAAAATGAAAAGAGAGTGGACCATTTTTTTTGTTTGAATTTGCCTATTTTTGCTATGAAAGTTCTCGAGCTTCAAGAAACAACAAATGTGAGGGAAGTCATAAATGTGAAAAAATTATGTTGACCTAATTTGTAGACTTCTTCAAAATGATGTGAATGATGCCATTTTTGGATGTGGTAAATATCATAATAAGAAATGGAATGTATTCTAATAAATTACATTGCAATGACTACCATGGGCCTCCACAGGTTATAGGTCCTCAGTATGTTAATATTGATGATGAAATAGAGATGGAAACTATAAGTATGGGTGGTCCTAGTTTATATGGTGGATATCTTCAAACCAAGGTCATCGTCTCAATGAACCTAGGTTCTGACATGGTAAACCTGGATCTGGTCTTTACACAATTTCATTCCATCATAGTTTGTCAAGACTCAAGAGGATATAATGGTCCTTCAACTTATAATAGGGTTGCTTTTGATTATACATAAATCTTATCCAAAGAAAATGTATTTTTGGGCTCCAAGAGATATGGATAATTTAAATGATAAAAAATGATAAGTTTTTTTCCCAATATTCAAATGTAGGGATACATTTTGTGGATTTTACTAATAAATAGAATGAGAGAAACAATCCATGAGTAGATTCTACTGGTCATTGTGATTATGGAAGTACTCGGAGATAATAAGACTATTTAGTTTCAAATCAAAGATGGTGTTGATTCTTGTAGCTCCTTAGTTTTTGGTAGTTTTTAAGGTAGGAATTTCTAGTCTTCAAGGGTGGGGTCCTTCAACATAATTGCATCTCTCTTGGTCCTATCAACTAAAAGAAAAACATAATAAAAAAAGAGCAAATATGTCAAGTTTAGGGAAATTCGTATTTGTATAGTTGTCAAGCTTATAGTTATTTTTGACTTTGTTATAACTCGGTTGAGACCACATACTCTACAGTAAAAAATGGTAGAGGAGCCATTAGTCATACCTACCCATGGTCCCTTGTAGGCATCATAGAAGAATAGGTTGAGCCATTAATTATAATTGCACATATATTGAGGAAAGACAATTCATTATCTAGTTAACCAATTGCACATTGAACCCTATATGGATGAGTAGCCCTAAGTAAAGCCACTTTTCTCTATCATATGCCTTGGAAAGACAAACTCACTAAAATTGCTTGCAAGATTTTGGTTTCATGTTATAAATTCATTCTTGGGCAAATCCTATTCCTTAATGGATATGTTTCCCAGGAAGGATGCAAAATTGTTCTAATGAAATGGAATCAGCTTATTTGATTTTGACCCTACATGACCAAGGTACTCAGGAGCCTTGGGCACATCAACAGTAGCATCCTCTAATGAAAATAGTACAGTCTCCAACCTAGAAACATCAAAATTATGTATAGTTATAATTCATAATCGCAAATGACCAAATACTATAATAGTCCTTAAATAAATTCAAACTTGAATAAGAACAAACACAAAATTTCACACTACCCTTCAGTAAGTTGTCCTTGATTTAGCAAGAAAGGCTAAGAATTGCATAAATGTGTAAGTAGATTCCCCAAAAGATCAATTTCAACATCTTTCCTGAAAAAATAATCTACTACCCAAAGAGAAACCATAGTTGAATGGAACAATGGAACTTTAAGGTCATCTACACAAAAATTTGCCTCCTTCAAATCTCTCACACTAAATGGTATGTCATGCAAAATTAAGAAAAATTCAGGGAAACTTGTCGACTTCTCTAAAATACATAATGAAAATGCATGGAATCTTTGTAAAGGAATGCACCTATAATATTATTTTATTTCCATTTCAGCGTTTTTCGTAAGTTGAACCTCAATGAGTTGTGAACTCAAATTTCTTTGAGAAAATTTCCTTACAGTTGAAATTCAACATTTGCAGTCTTCCCACCTCTGTCACCTAATGAGTATGAATTCTTAAACTCTCTTATGTCATTATCCAAAAAATTTCTTTCCTGGACACATAATTTTTCAAATAAAGGCTTTTCTGAAGCATAAGTCCTTATCAAAATTTCATCTCTCATACCAACTGGCATTCGATCAGAACTGCAATCTAAAATTGGACCTGCACCTATTCGTCTATTACTCAGAGATATGAATGGTGGAATATCCACTAGAGAACTCTTAGCATATGACAGAGGCTGATCCCTCCCTCCTATTCCCTTTCCAAGACCTCCCTTAGGACCAACAGTCAAGTGTCCATCATCTGAAGATTTGTGTGTTGAAGGGCTTGGCATAGACTAATTTTCAAATTGAGCCCTATCCACAATCCGAGCATCTTGACTGGTGAATCCACAGTCACGTGGTCCCATATGGGGCTGTGGCCCTTTAATCCCACCCATATTTGGAAGTGAACCCCTTTGTGCACCTACCATGTAAGTTGGCATCACAGGTCATCTCACACCATGATCAAGTGGCGTCACAAGTCTCTGACCTGAATGTCCCATATAGGTACCTCGAGAGCGGCCTCCCTGTCCATGTAGTTCTTACACGACATCCCAATGCACTTCCTCTATTTTCTTTGGGTCCTCAACTTTCCTCCTTCTTTGCCATCCATTCCTCCTCGGATCAATCTGATCCTTCAACATGAACCTTAGCCTAGAGGGAAGCCCTTGGTTATTGGACATTTTTCTCATCCTATCGAAGTAAGCATCAATATGTTCCTTGGCCTTTGAATGGTCAATCATATGACCAATAGTGGTCATCAGTTTGCAAAAAGCTTCAACATTTTCCTCCTATGGATGTTGAAATTCACCAATTAATTTCTTGATGCATGAATGTATAATTATTTCGGTTGGCATACTTTCTTTATAAATCTCACCAATAAAATTTATATTTCCTAGCATTTGTTGTCGTGTTGTAGCCTTCTTCTCCTGTATTTATTCTATTGAAAGGATTTTTCACCATGCTCTTTTGCTTTCTCAGCCTCTGCCTCTTCTCTTTCATCTTTTTCTAATTCTTCCTGACATTTTTTCAAAATAACTCGCTTGAAAAAAACCTTCTCATTATCTTCATAAAATTCTCGTATTCTTGCGACAAGCTGAAAACATAATTTTGCATACATTTCACAAAAATCTAGTTCCATCAAGGCTTTGTCAAATATTTGAGATATTATACCATGAAGACATGATGCAGAGTCAATGTTCACTTCTTTGACCTATTCAAAAAGTTTCTCAAAGTTTCGGGGCGTTAATTTATTAAGGATGAATTTAAATTGTGTTTGTTTCAACTGATCCTAATCAGAAACCTTGCCCACTTCATATCGGTTCTCTGATATATGAATTGTGGGAAGAGAAGGTTGTGGAGGAGGAATAAAACCATTCTATGAACCAGAAGCACACTGCCACCTATCAACATCAGAATTATTTCTCACTATTCAGACCTGTGGAAGTGGTGCTTGCACATAAGGCCCTCCAGGAAGGATGTCATTCATACTCATTTGTGTTGTACAGGTATTTCTTGAAAATCTAGTACTATAACCTTGGATAGGTCAAAACACAGTAGAGGAACCACTAAGATCCACATCCATCTACATATCACAACAATCAACAAAATAATCCACCGCCTTGGTCCATCTATCATCATCCAAGCTGACCATATTTCTCCCACGACGTTCAAGTAGATAATTCCCCTTAGCTGTCTGTCAAGTCCTCTTACAGTGCTTGCTAACGCATCAACCTCTCCTACATGACTTGCAAGTGCTTTCTACACACCATAATGTTAAGGGGAAAAGTTGATCAAATCATTCACCTCACACACCTTTACAGTGATTTTACCTTAAACAGTCCGCTGGAAGAAGCTCTAAATCTTGCAAGCAATGAACTGATTTCCTTAGTTTATACATTGTATGATTATATTACTTGAGCTTTATTTCAGGGAGGATCATTGAAAAAAGTTGTGAACTGCATTTTAGCATTGAAATCATACAATGATTGGAAGCAAACTGGTGAAAATAGATTTTGGAAGTATGGGGGTAACCTAAAGCCACCTAGTGTGGAAAAACCACCCATTAAACTGGGGAGAAACTCTGATCCATTCACCCAGTCTATATTGAATAATTATCAGCCAGCGGCATATTCAATAACTCTATTGAATAATATTGGTTTAAAATTACCAGAAGGATATCTTGCTAGGGAGAATTTGAATCAGGATCAATCCTTGAATTCAAATGGGATGGTATTTAAGAGAACCCCTTATTAATTCGTCTTTGTTCTTTTTTTCACTTAAGATGATCTGTAATGATGCACATAATTATTTGTGTTTTCACTAAGAAAATTTTTGGGAATTATGTTGAGCAGGATCCTTCATCACAACCATTTAATCGGATCATTCTGTCAATTTTGTTTGACAAAAAACCAGAAGAACTGCCTACAGTAACCTCTTCAATTTTTCTTCGAAAATAACAAGATGTTCACTTTTATTTCCTCTACATATATGTGATTTTCACTGATATCCTTTAATACTCCTATGGTTTTCTGTCATCTTGTGGAATCTGTATTAGCAAAAGTAATGGAAGAGATTGAGCGGCATCTAGCCACGTAGGGCGAGCAAGTAGACTACTGAGTATCCTTTATAATTTTGAGGTTTTTTTTCTCTTTGGGGCTTTGTATCAAGGAAATCTGATTTTCTCAAATGATAATTTTACATGTTTAGCTTGTATGCCCCTGGGTTCTATGATTGCACCTCATTTTTGGAGGGTGTTTTAACGAACTGTTGACGAGTTTTTGCAGTGTAACTTAGGGATTCTTGAATTTTATAACGTAACCTTATCCTGTTTTGACTCATCATTATACCTTTCTCACATTTTACGGTTTTTCTCTAGGAATCTTTCATTTTATAACCGAAATTTGTCATGTGCTGGCTCATTAGTATATATTTTTCCGTTGGAAAGGGGAAATATTGATCACACCTGAAATGTTTGGATAAATTGGAAGATCTGTGTTTTTGAGTTCGAAATCTCCACAGTAAGCATTTTTACGTCCACAAGAAAAGAACCTATAAAAAATTGGAAGATTGTCTGCATATAAATTGGAAGATTGTATGCATATAAAAAATAGAAAAGAACCTAATTCATTTGACGAGCGATTTCACATGATTTAAAAAATTACCTAACCTAGACCATAGGAGTCAATGGGCTAAAGGGTCGGGTTATTCTAATGACCATATTTGCTAATCAGGTATAGGATTTTTAGAGGCAAAAGCTTCTATGAAGATGGAACTAGTTGAATTCCAGCATAGAGCAGGTGGTTCTTATTACAAAATCGACAATATCATGCTTCCACATCTATTCCTTTTCTCTATGTGAAAATTTAACAAGAGAGGATCTTTGGAAATGCATAGAAATAGTTGAAAAATAACTTAATAAGTGAATTCTTATCTGTTGTGCTATTGTGGCCTGCATTTGAAGAAGGTATTACAAGACCTTGTTGTTAATGGGGATGGAAAGTCTTTCCCAAAGTCACAAATTTTGGCAGCACTAACAACAACTTTAGGAGAGTCCACAGTTTGCTCAAAATCCTTACTAGAACATATGTAAAAGTTACTTTAGTTTCAAGTTGCTAGGATATAATTATCTGCGAATACAGAAAATGTTAATGCTTATGCTACAAAAAAGATAAAATTCAATGACTACAGATGTTTACTAAAATGGAATTTGATAAATATAGAGTTGGGCTTGAGCTGCAATATTGTTTTGTTCATCACTAAATACTTGTAATAGATGTATATTTTTAATTAACGTCCGAGACTGAAACTTCAATCTAAAGGTTGATCTCAGCAAAGATGAGGGAAAAGAGGAAATTTATGGTGTTAGTTGAGGGCAACATGAGGATTTATTCTCTAATAGGTCAAGTGATGTAGATGAGGATGAAAAAAACTATTCTAAATCGGAAAACACGTTTTGATCTCCAACAAAGGGGAATTGGAGTAAGTATTTAAATCTTATAAGAGTGTGTGAGATTGTGATTCAAACATAGGGATTGTTCTGATTTTTTCCATAAAAATGACAAGAATTGAAATGGATGCTACATAACACGAAGTAAGGTGTTCAGTTGATGCAAATGGAATGGAATAAATAATTATACAATCTTGGTGAGCTTTGCACAAATAGTTGTTATTATTTAAACCACGCTTATCTACATTCTTCAATTTTGACTGTATTTATTTTCTGCACGGGAAAGCATATGATGGACTAGCATAGGCTGCAGCAGGCTACCACAAAGTTATTGAGGGAAATCGACAACTATACAATCAAGTTCAGGATCTGAAAGGTCTGCTTCATGTTCGTCTATCATAGTGTTATAGTTTAACTGAAATGTCTAAAAAATATTATAATGGAGTAGGAATTAGGAGTCTCTTTAAATTATATATATCAAATCTATTGCATATTTTTCCCAATTATGTGCGAATGAATAGTTTTAGCTAATTCGATGTGGGGGGAACATATCCACGGCTTGTAGTAGGAACATAAAAGGCCAAAAAATGCTAGAAAAGGGCAGTTTACTGTGCATTTAAAGAAGCTTGTGCTCCCACTAATTGGGAAGTTGGCAACGAGGTTGGTTCAATAGAGTAGCAGATGGATGGATGAACTAGGTAAGATTTCTTCTATACATGTGCAGATGTATGAACAACCTATCTATGCTACATCTTCCTATGGTTATGAGCGCTGTGTTTAAATTGAGCGTTCGAAATTGCCTTAGACCTGGAAGATGATAATTAGTAATTCTAGGAGAGAATATCGAATTATGTAATCTACTTTCACTCTTGCCTCTTCTTGCATGGTGTTGTGTTATCTTATTCTGCTTATAAAACATAAACTTAGTATTTTAGGCAGGGCATACTTGCTTGACCAAGATGGTAGTGAAAGCACAGTAGATGCCATTTGATAGGATAACAAATTTATGTTGTTTTGTATATTGAAATTCATGTTGAGTCTGCATTTCTTATTTTTCTTAGGAAGCATAAGGGTGTGTTTCCGAGTTAGACCATTCTTATCAACTGTTAGAGTACAGTGGACTATATTGGGGAGGATGGTCAAATTATGATTTCAAATCCTACAAAGCAAGGAAAGGATATGCGTAAATCACTCACATTCAACAAAGTATTTGGAGAATCTACTACTCAAGGTTAGCTCTATTTTTAGAGTGTTGAAAACCTTTTACATGATTGTAAGGTGAAATCTCTTAAATCATAACATTATTCATGTTGAATTGCAGAGGAAGTGTTTTTGGTACCAAGCCATTGATCAAATCTGTTCTGGATTGTTACAATGTTTGCATTTTTGCATATGAGAAAACAGGTTCTGGAAATACATACACAATGGTAATAACAACCATCTTCTAGTTAGTCAATTGCAGTTTGAAGCACTGTCTTGCAAAACTAATAAGGGAATGAGTTCATTGCTGAAGAAATTCTTGCCTAAAAATACTTTGCTCTAATTTTTGTGCCTTGCTTGTCCAGACTGGTCCAAGGTGATTACAGAGGATATTTTGGGTGTGAACTATTGAGCCTTGAATGACTTATTCCAGATATCAAAACAAAGAAAGGATACCTTTATATATGAGGTTGTTGTTCAAATGATTGAAATATGCAATGAACAAGTATGGGATCTTCTTGTTTCAAAAAGTTCCAATAAAAGATATCATTCTTGATCATATGGAGTTGTCTTTCTTGTTTCTAAATATTTGGATTTCAGTTTCTCAAAATAAAATAAATCTTGGCTCATAGAACATTGGAAATCCGTAACAATTCACAACATAATGGACTCAATGTGCCAAATGCAAATCTAATACCCATTGCATCTACATCTGTTGTTATGGATTTAATGAACCTTGGACACAAGAACTGTGTTGTGGGAGAAAATTCTATGAATGATCAGAGAAGTCATTTGCACAGGTTTGAAACACAATATTTGGACAATTTCAATAATATTGGTCTCTCTTGAAACCTTTCTTCAAAAAATAAAAACATTGTTTTGTTTGCAGTGTTTTGATAGTGCGTGTTCATGGCAGAGATCTTACTTCTAGAACAATTCTTCGAGGGTCTCTTCATCTTGTTGACCTTGCTAGAAGTGAGAGAGTTTAAAAATCTGAGGCCACCGGAAATAGGTTAAAGGAGGCACGTCATATTAACATATCACTTTCAGCTTTAGGAGATGTGATTGATTCTCTTGCACAAAAGAGTTCCCATGTTCCCACTACAAGGAAAAGACCCTCTAGTGGATGTTTTTGAGGAACCCCTTATAAAAATACCCCAGACATCCGTTTCTAGCGGAGGTTACTAGAGGAGGTTGGCAAGTGGAGGTTTTTGCATATGTTTTTCGTCCGATGCGCTTATCATCCTAAACCGCACCGTTGCGTTCAACAAGAGAAAGCACTAGTGCACAAAAAACATTGGCACACCAGACACCGTGTGCTCCGTACACACTTGCCCGATGTATCTTATTACTGTAGCGCATTGGTTCTTTACAAATATTCCGCACTGGTGCGTCATAAAACCCCACGTCAAAACAGAAACTGCCCGGTGCTGTGATGCAGGAGCATTAGGCTCAAGAAATACTTTGTATTTTTATAAGACATAGGGGGTCTTATGTTCCTAACTTATCATGTAATTATTAGTATTTTGAATGAAATAGTGAGGAATTGTAAATTTTCTCCAACCATTAGAGAACATGAGAGGAAGGTGATTAGTTAGGAATGTGAAGGGACAGTCGAATTAGGATCAGTTTCAGTTATTTTAGGGATTGAGTCTAAATTTAGGATGTTGAGAATTTTAAGAGTTTTGTTGAGCTGTTAAGGAATTGAACCAATTCATTTTAATTTGTATAAATGTAAGCCTACGGGCAGATAGGGGGAGGTTCAAGAGGCAGAGTAGTGAGGATAGAGGGGTCGTCGAATTGAAGATCAGGCCACATAGGAAGTAAGTTTTGTAATTAATTTAGTTTTATTCATACAAAGGAATTCAGAGTCAGATTGATTTGTGTATGACGCTGTGTGTAATTCAATTTGACTTGCAAATTGGATGAATCGATCATTGAAAGGATCGATTCTAGTAAAGTAATTAATTTCTTGCCTCAATTTATATATGACAAGTTGGATGCATTCTGAAATGAATTGAAATTATGAAATCACTGTATGGTTGAGATAGGGTTTGATTCTTTTAATTCCTGAGTTATTACATTGTAGAAGAATTTAAATTGTTAATCTCTGTGAGAAGAGACAATTCGTCCCATGAAGCTTTATTTGACTTATACGTTTCAATAAAACTCTGTATTTAGAAGATTCTGGTCTCTTTGGAATTCATTTACTATTCATATAATCTTTGTTAAGTATTGCTGAGTGGAATCGAGAGGAGTATCGATTGGGCGAATCAATGTCGATTTATATGAAAGCCACCATACCAAAATTGTGGACCATTGAATATTGAATACGGTCTAAACTTGTGTGATGGGGTTTTAAACTCCTCCGGAATTCCAATTGATATTAATCTCTCTTTGTGTAAAGAATGGATGAACAGAAATAGAGAGGCATTCAATCGTATTAATCATCAAATTTTATGTCAAGTCACCATACATGCAATCAGTGAGTCTTGGCCAGTTTGTAAAGGGCGCAAGCGCTGATATAGTCTCTGATGTTTGAACATATTAAATTCTACATTGAAATCCTGTTGTTTGAATCAGGAGAAGTCAAGCCATTGTGCTAAGGCAGAGAGGACGAATGTCTGAACAGAATCTATGGTGCAACCCCTGTTGAATGCATTTAAAACTCTATTTGAAGTGAAGCGGTTTTTTTAAACCCACAAGTGGTCTTTGCATTGAAAAAGGATGATAAGTTGTTTTGTTGAAAATAATGCGATAGTGTTCTTTGATCAAGACGTGGCAATCAGCGGTTTTAGAATACCAGCTATTTCGCATTTTTTTTAGTGTTAAAGTGTTGTGGTAAAAATAATGCGATTCCCATCTGATCTTAAGGACAGAAGATCCAAGGGCGTTCGCATAGTAAGTTGCAGAAGTGTTAACTGGTGAAGAGGTAGGCGTTAAGTCATGGTGTGGGACCCGAACGTATTGTGTTGATAGTTGAGGGTTAATGTTAATGGGGTTGGAGGTTAATAACCAAAATAAATATTTGAATGAATGCATTTGATGATTGATATGTCGGAGGGCATTATACAATGGGCTTAATAATAAGGTTCAAATGTTGATTCAGATCCCATAAGGTAAGTCCGAAGATGTGCTTCGGACTACTGAAATATTGAATTTTAATCCGATACCTTCATATGATGGGAATCAACATATATAGGTTGATATTTGGGTTGTTATCTAAAGCTTGGAACATTCTTCTGATAGCATGAATTGAGGTTTAATATATATGTGTTAACCCATAGGTCTTGATTAAATAACAAAGCTTCCGCATGAGAATTGAATCCGGCTGTATTGATGTGTGGTTTTCATAAACCATAAGAGTTTTATTATAATATCTCAAATCTTAGATTTGAGATATAGAAGCTTCCACATTAAATTGATGAAATTGTCCAGATTTAAAATAATTTGGGGAAAATTTTTGGAATGCAACTTTATATGCAAAAGAGAGTGTAGACTATGGGTTTGGTGGGTTAGCCCGCCATCAACTGGTATCAGAGCAGGATGGCTCTGTTGAATTGAATATTTTTTTTAATTAAATCTAAATGAGTACATGTGATGAGAGAATGAAGGAAAATCAGATTTCAAAATTTGATATGCAAAGGTACACAGAATTGTAGTGAGCAGAGATTTGCAGAACTGAATGAATGAAGAAAAAGATCATGTAGGGATCTTGCAGGTAAAATAATTTCAAATCTGATTTCAAATTTATGATTGCAGAATTATGGTTGCAGAAAGTGCAGACAAGGTTTTGAGGATGATGGCAGTGAACCTGATATTCAACTAAAGGTTGGATAGGGAGAAAAATTGCAGTGTTCTCAAGAGAAGGTGAGTTGATGAGCAATGCTTAACTCTGGTTTGAAGAATTGTTTGCATAATTCAGATTGCAGGCAATTGAAGAAATCTCAGCAAAAGCAGATCACAACTTTGAGAGCAATGATGAAAGAGTCCAACAGAGGATTCTAAAGTGAAGAAGAAAGTGTGGAAGAACCTTGAGGAAATTCAATAGAGGTTGAATGAGTTCTAAAATTTGTAGAGAGAAGCCTAGAGAGAGCAAAAGAGAGTGCTCAAAAGGTTCCAGTAGAAGGATAACTAGTACTTGCCAAAAACCCAGATCCAGAGGAAAGGATTGGTGAGGTAAGTGGCAGTAGGAGAGCTTGTTGTTGCAGAGGCTTGGTGCAGCTGATGAGTGAGGAACTCATGATGGAGAAAAGGATGACTACTGATAGTCATAGAAGAGATAGCAGAGGTTTTGAGAGAGGCCAAAACAGAAAGGAGGCAGAAGATGCCAGGACAAATGGCATGAGGTAGAAATTGACTAATGCAGAATATTGGAAAGAGATAGCTGAGATCAGAGAAAAATTTAATAAATTGGAGAGGATGGTAGAGGAAGGCCAGAGAGTTGGTTGGCTCATGAAGAAGAGAGTAAAGTGGCCAAGGCTACAACAGAGAAGAGAACAACAAGAAAACATGCAGTTTGCAGAAAAGCTGAGAAAGCCTGAATAGAGGAGTAGTGTACAGTTGGAATGTGCAGAGCTCAGAGCAGTTGATTTGAGAAAAGAAATTTATGTTTGTGAAGCATAACAGAGTACAGGTGAAGAATACAGATCTATTAAGGATCTTATGAACCATAATGAAGACTTAAGGAAACAAGGAGTTTGTCTTGCTGAAGAGAAAATCATTGATGATTTCTTGAGTTATTGGATAAGTCCAGATCAGCTGGATGATGTAAAGCCTTGTATTTTTGAATCTGACAATTGGGAGGTGATTATAGAAGAAGAGGATCAGTCTGAGGCACTGATAAATCTACAGAAGAAGAGGATCAGTCTGAGGCACTGATAAATGAGGCAACCAAGATTGAAAAGTCTTTTGGTTTTAAAACTAAAGAGTTGTGTATGTTTGTAGGTACATCACAGGGAGATGAACAAGCTTTAAATTTTTTTGAGGAGGAGAAATTGAATCTGAAATCTGTTCAGATCAATGCTGAGATAGCAAGATCTCAGGAGGAATTGAGGACAAAGGAGTCTAATGAGAATATTGAGCCAAGAGATGAAGGACCATCTGATGATCGGTCAAGAACAAGTGAAGGTATAAAAGGTTGTGTGGGGTTCCCAAAATCTACTCCAATTGAAGTTATTGAATTGTATAGAAGGTTGGATTTTCAAAGAAGAGAATTGGAGAAACAGAGGACCTATGCACAGGATAACTTTCTGAGGAAGAAGGGCAGGAAGGTCTTCATGGATAGTGTTCATGAAGCAGATGATGGAAAGAAGGAGAGACTAGCTGACAGCCTCATGGGGGATGCAAATCAGCATACTGATGTGCTGACAGAGGAATTGGAAGGAAACTCAGAACAACATACTGATGTGTTGTCAGAAGAGGAAGAGGTATTGAGACCTTGTAATTTTAGTGCTGAAAGTTCATGTGTTAATTATGCAGGCAAAGAAGAACAACAAATGGAAATTGTCAAGAAGGTCAATAAGAAGGAAACTATGTTAGCTAAAAACATAGTGAAGGGTCATCATTTTAACATGGTGATTGGAACAGTGGAAATAACTCTAGAATCTGAGGAGAAAGATAGTGAATATTTTCTGAGTCTTGAAGAAGACTTGCAACTGCAGAGAGAAGAATTGGTGACTGGATCATCAATTGAGACCATTGGGTCTTGTGATTTTGAAACTGACAATTTGATTGTGTTTACAGGTGATGCAGAAGACAATCCATCATTTGGAATTGTCTTGAGAAAAGAAGAACTGTTGCAGAAAGAAGGTGAGACAATCATGTCTCATATGCAGGAACTTGTTACTGTTGGTGACAGGGAAGAATTGGCTTGTCTGATGGGCCAAGAGAAGACTGTGGGGCAGATTTTTAAAACTGACACAGTGATGAAGAATATGAATTATATTCTGATAGAAGATGAAAATGCAGAGCTTGAAGAACTTGATTTGATTGCTAGAATCAATCAAGATGATGAAGGACAATTATTGAATATTTTCAGGAAGAAGAAGAAGATGCTAAATTCAAATTGCAACATACTGATGATGTGAAACAAGTACAAAATGAGTGGCTGAAATGTTTGCTGGAAACATTTAAACAGGAGAAAGAGATTGCAGACACTAGAACAAAATTTCCTGAAGTTGTGAAGGAATCAGGAGCAGATACTAGTTTGTAGAATCTAATTATGCTTACTAGTATACAAAGAAAAATAAATGAGTATGTTACTGCAAGTGGAAAATTAAATGATGATTTATTTTCTAAAAGTAAATTTGCAGGTGATGAGAAAAATAAAAATGTTGCAGAGGGAGATATCCTAAGAGATATTCAATAAGTTTGGGGGACAACAACATTTCTGGCAAAAGAAGCAACATTGGAAGTAGCAGCAACAATGGAGGAAATAGCCACAGGGGCAGCAGCAAAATTCTTGGAGACAGTAACAACAACAGTGTTAGCAACAAAAGAAATTGAAGGAAACAACAAAAGGCAAAGAAATTTCCAGACAAAATAAAGGCTAGGCATAGAAACTGAAAGCATCAGAAGACTGATGATGAAGGTGTCTCAGAAGTAGTAGACAGCAGCAAGAAAGCAGAAGCAGTTTAGCAAAGGAAGGAAAAGGAGAGATTGTGAAAGTACAGCTAGTGGTAAATTGCAGAACAAGATATGGAGACCTGGAGAAGTGCAGTTGGAGAGTAATGCAGCTGTTGGACAACAACAAAACAAAGTATGGGATATAGGAAAACATGGACTGAAGGCACATGATCAGGATATCATGATCAATTTGAACCTTAGGAGTCTGATGCAGGAGCATTAGGCTCAAGAAATACTTTGTATTTTTATAAGACATAGGGGGGTCTTATGTTCCTAAATTCTCATGTAATTATTAGTATTTTGAATGAAATAGTGAGGAATTGTAAATGTTCTCCAACCATTATAGAACATGAGAGGAAGGTGATTAGTTAGGAATGTGAAGGGACTGTCGAATTAGGACTAGTTTCAGTTATTTTAGGGATTGAGTCTAAATTTAGGATGTTGAGAATTTTAAGATTTTTGTTGAGCTGTTAAGGAACTGAACCAATTCATTTTAATTTGTATAAATGTAAGCCTACGGGAAGATAGGGGGAAGTTCAAGAGGTAGAGTAGTGAGGATAGAGGGGCCGTCGAATTGAATATCAGGCCACAGAGGAAGTAAGTTTTGTAATTAATTTAGTTTTATTCATATAGAGGAATTCAGAGTCAGATTGATTTGTGTATGACGTTGTGTGTAATTCAATTTGACTTGCAAATTGGGTGAATCGATCACTGAAAGGATCGATTCCAGTAAAGTAATTAATTTCCTGCCTCAACTTATATATGACAAGTTGGATGCATTCTAAAATGAATTGAAATTATGAAATCACTGTATGGTTGAGAGAGGGTTCGATTCTTTTAATTCCTGGGTTATTACATTGTAGAAGAATTTCAATTTTTAATCTCTGTGAGAAGAGACAATTCGTTCCCTGAAGCTTTATTTGACTTATACGTTTCGATAAAACTCTATATTTAGAAGATTCTAGTCTCTTCAGAATTCATTTACTATTGATATAATCTGTGTTAAGTATTGCTGAGTGGAATCGAGAGGAGTATCGATTGGGCGAATCAATATCGATTTATATGAAAGCCACCATACCAAAATTGTGGACCATTGAATATTGAATATGGTCTAAACTTGTGTGATGGGGTTTTAAACTCTTCCGGAATTCCAATTGGCATTAATCTCTCTCTGTGTAAAGAATGTCTGGACGAAAATAGAGAGGAATTCGATTGTATTAATCATCAAATTATATGTCAAGTCACCATACAGGAAATCAATGAGTCTTGGCTGGTTTGTAAAGGGCGCAAGCGCTGATATAGTCTCTGATGTTTGAACATATTAAATTCTGGATCGAAATCCTGTTGTTTGAATCAGGATAAGTCGAGCCATCGTGCTAAGGCAGAAATGACGAATGTTTGAACTGAATCTATGGTGCAACCCCTGTGTTGAACGCATTTAAAACTCTATTTGAAGTGAAGAAGTTTTTTTAAACCTACAAGTGGTCTTCGCATTGAAAAAATATGATAAGTTTTTTTTTTGAAAATAATGCGATAGTGTTCTTTGATCAACACGTGGCAATCGGTGGTTTTAGAATACTAGCTATTTCGCATTTTTTTTAGTGTTAAAGTGTTGTGGTAAAAATAATGCGACTCCCATCCGATCTTGAGGACAGAAGATCCAAGGGTGTTCAGATAGTAAGTTGCAGAGGTGTTAACTGGTGAAGAGGTAGGCGTTAAGTCATGTTGTGGGACCCGAACGTATTGTGTTGATAGTCGAGGGTTAATGTTAATGGGGTCGGAGGTTAATAACCAAAAGAAATATTTGAATGAATGCATATGATGATTTATATGCCATAGGGCATTATACAATGGGCTTAATAATAAGGTTCGAATTTTGATTCGGATCCCATAAGGTAAGTCCAAAGATGTGCTTCGGACTACTGAAATATTGAATGTTAATCCGATACCTTCATATGATGGGAATCAACATTTATAGGTTGATATTTAAGTTGTTATCTAAAGCTTGGAACATTCTTCCGATAGCATGAATTGAGGTTTAATATATATGTGTTAACCCATAGGTCTTGATTAAATAACAAAGCTTCCGCATGAGAATTGAATCCGGCTGTATTGATGTGTGGTTTTTGTAAACCATAAGATTTTTATTCTAATATCTCAAATCTCAGATTTGAGATATAGAAGCTTCCACATTAAATTGATGAAATTGGCCAGATTTAAAATTATTTGGGGAAAAATTTTGGAATGCAAATTTATATGCACAAGAGAGTGTAGATTGTGGGTTTGGCAAGTTAGCCCGCCATCATGTGGTCTTAAGCAGCCACACAAGTGCGCTTATAAAACCCTGCGCACTGGAACAAGGTTAAATAATAAAAAAAATGACGGCCAAAAAACCGCATTTTTCACTTTTCTCAGTGCTTCAGAGCTCTCAAGCACTGGTGCAATTTATTCTTGTCTGAGCTGCCCTGACATCAGTGTTCCCATTGCACCCATTGCATGCACTGTTGTTGTGCATTTCCCACCAATCTCCAACTTGAATTTTTCAAAATGGTGGGAAAATTTTATTTTTCAAATTCTACAGCCAATATGTCTCCTCGACGGCCAAATGTATAGGTATTTTTCTTGTTTTTCCATAATTAATCCTTTTAGTGTATTAGAATTTCAAATTACATTAAAATTAACCATTTCAAATATAAAAAAAAATTGTTGCACGGTGTGCTCGAGTTGTTCAGCTCGCATTGATTCGTGGTGTTGCCTGTAAATATACAGACCACACTGCAACCAGTGCAAACGGTATCCGCACTAGTTCCGGGGTAGTACCAAAGGCACACCGTGTTATTTTAAAATTAAAAAAAAAAGTGTGGTGTGGTCTGTTACCCAGCCGCACCGTTGACCATGTGGAATAGCGACAATGCGGTGCATTGACCTAAATATCTGCCCCAGGGCGGGTATTTTTTTCAGTGCACCACATTCCACATTTCAACAAGGTCAACAATGCAACCTATTAAAACACCACACCATTGACTATGTAATGATTTCAGGAGGTCGGTGCAGTGATCGAACTATACACCCTAGGTCGTAGAGTTTAATCAGCGTATCGCACTCCCAACACCATCCATAGTCAACGGTGCACTGAAATTTTTCAGGTGCACCATTGCCAGTGCGTTGAACATTTTCCAGTGCACTACCACCATTGCATAACAAAAAAAGACGCACCGGTACTGGTGCATGCCTATTTTTTTGGCACACCGACTGTTTATTTTTTTTCCTAAAAAAATTATATATGTATATTCCTAAATACATGTCTCATTTAATAAAAAAATTGTATTTAATATGTCAATCATTCAGAGATGTGAAAGGAGAGAAGAGGGGGGAAAAAAACAACAACATGTGGACCAGTATAACATGGTTTTCCTGTGGGAGGCACAAGAAAGGGAGAGAGATGCGTACCCTCGCCCTATTACAGCAGCTACCTAGGGGCTCCTAAGGTAGGTAGGCCTCCTCATGTTCTATGATGAGGCTACTTCCCTAAAGGGCCATGGTATGTTTTTGAGACATCTTATCCATAGGTGGAATGCCCACCTATAGACTTTCCAGGTTGGTCCTAACCAGTGGTATGCGCCCACTGAGGAGGACATATATTTCATTACAGGGCTATCGAGGATAGGGGTGGATTTTCCCTCATTCCTAGAGGTTCCAGTTGGCATACTCCCAAAGATACATTAGCGCAGATATATTGTCTCCTTCATATTTTCAGGTCTCCAGAGGTCAGTTACGTATTGGTGCATTTGGTAGTGAGGAGGTGAGGTGCCTCTCACTTCTGATTTTGACCATTTCACACAACACCAGTGATTGGCAACGCATTATTTGCTCGCTTCTATATTATGTTGATTCTTTAGTACAGGATCCACGACTTGTCAGGTGGTCTGCCATTTTTTTGCGGCAGTTCTGTACAACCTTAGATAAATGTCGTGCTCATGCATAAAGGAGGGTCAAATTCCCTTTTGCTTCAGAGATTTTTTGTTTATTTTTTGAGACGTTTCCATAGACGAGGCCTACTTTTGTTCGACAGCCTCGTAGGCCGATGTTCGAGGCACGGATGCACATGTGGGGGTAGATGATGCCCAAGAGGGGTGAGACTGTGTTTCCAGCGAGGATATCACATGATGCATTGGAGTTGCTAGCCAGTGTTGATGAGCATCCCTTCATTATGATCCCCTGTCCTTATGCTGGTTTGGATTGGTGAGGGTGTGCCAACATCCTCTTCACAGATGATGAGTTGCCAGATGATAGAGGTAATATTACTGTTTTATTTAAATTTATTCTAACATGTTCTTTAACTTGCTTTTATTAAATTGTGTAATGAAATTGTCTAATTATTGTTTTGTACTTGTATATATTTTGCAGAAATTGGGTATTTTGATGGAGAGGACATGCCAACACCACCACATGATCCAAGTGTGGATCCTGATGACGATCAGGGTATGCCAGATGTCGAGGATCATCAGGAGGCTGGTGTAGAGAGACCTACTTCTGCTGGTGCGTTGGTACTACCTTTTGCTAGGCGCGGTAGGCTTGATAGCAGATACAGGATGGAGTTAGGTGACCAACTCACTACATTGATTGTTGAGGCAGACTTCAGGCCCGCTACTATGAGAGATATACAGGCTAATGGTAGGCTGTTACATATGTGGAGAGGCATGTCGCGTGACATGTATAGCCAGATGTGACATGTCGTAGGAGCTACGGCCTTAGTTACGTTGTTGAGGAGGATCGTTTCACGTTATAGGCGTGGTCGAGATGCAACGCGTGATCGACATTCTGCGAGAAACAACGCATCATTTGATGATCGTTCACCTCACGTTGCGCCAGATGAGCAACCTCCACTAGCATCGAGCAGCAGTCATCATGGAGAGCTGGCTGGACCATCGACCACGTCCAGTCAACAACCTGCCACATCCAGTAGTACTCATGATTATGAGCAGGCTGGACCATCAACCATGTTGATTCATCATAATGAGTAGCTGAAAATTGATCCAGATCAGCAGGCACGTGGTGATCAGCATGTATCTGATCTTGTCAAGGCTGAACCATTGACTGAGTAGGCCTTGACTAGCACTACTATTGATGATGTACCACCAGTTGATCCATGACATTTATATTACAGTTTTATATTTTTGACATTATTCAATTATATATATATATATATATATATATATATATATATATATATATATATATATATATATATATATAGTCCATATATTTTATGTTCATGTTGTAGTTGTACTTAATTTACATGTTGGTGATCATCATGATGTGTATATTGTTAGGTCATGTTAGATATGTTCATTTAATGTGCAACTTGCAGATAGATGTGTATGTGACAGCAATTATTTCACATGGGATGTATATTTGATGTTTGTGTTGTGATGATGCTATAGAATGTTAATTGTGTTTTGTTAGATGACCGTGATCACGATGATGATAGTGAATTTGAATGTGTTTTTAGTCAAATATGATGTTTGTATGATGGTTATCATGAATGTGATGTTTATTAATTAATTTAATATTAAATGATCATGATATTGTAAAATTTTAATATTTGTAATTCTAACTGTATGTAAAATTCTAAAATTGTAATTGTATTTGTATTAATTGTAATTGTATGTAAAATATTTGTAAAATTTTAATTGTAATTGTAATATTTACGTCGTAGGCGTTATTATTTGAAAACAACTTTCCTAGCTGCCACTCTGTCTTCTTTTGTACCATTAGATGAAACGTTAGACGATTGAAATATTTTAAACCATCAGATTAATAATTAATAAAAAACTAATAATTAAGAAGTTTAATGAACATATTTAAAATTAATCAAAGCTGTTTAGTGAACCGTTTCTTTATGGATTAACTACTTATTCTCCTTTAACCTTTGCTTGTCCATCTAAATGCAAGGATTTACACTGTGCAAAATTAATTCCATAGTGATTGTGATTAGTTGAATTGAAAGAGCAGGTATAAGCAGGTATGAATTGTTATCTCATTTTTATGTTTCTTTTCGTACGATGCAATGATTTAGATTTTTGGAAGTTATTGCCATTGTAATACAGCAAATTGAAGGAGCAACTATTAACTTATCTAAATTGTTTGAACTGCTGCTTAAAAAAATAGTTTTGAATAAAACTTGGTCAACAAGCTCAGATGGGTTGCGATTGTTAAACTGGTAATGTTTCTTGGCCTTACAAAGAGCCTGATGATAGCTGACAAAAAAGTAAGGCCTTCGCTAGCGGCACTTGGAAATAGAGTTAAAGTAGTAATCACGAACATTTATTTTAAACAGTTTGAAGATTTGTCTAAAGATTTTTATAATATCATGTTGAACAGTTTGAGGCATTACCCTGTAATAAATTGGAAACAGGGATCTGGGGGCAGGAAATGGGAGCCGTAAAAGAGAGCCCTGAGAGATTTGATGAAGTTGTTTTCATCTTGATTAAAATTCTGAAACTCCCATTTCAATTTTTTCCCTTCCACTTTTTAGTGGTCTTTCAGAAAGGAAATTATTCTCCCGATTTCTTCATGGGAGGGCGACTGCAGACCAATTCTGTAAATACCTTTCAGTATTTCATTTTGCTGCATTGTTGGTCTTTATCTTTTTCTCACACTTCCGTTCTCTCCAATTGAGCATTAAGAAAACAAGGCGAACAAATAAAACATGAAATACAAATTATATATGAGAAACAAGAAACATATTTAGATCGCAGATAAAATAAAAATGAGCAGAGAAATTAAAAAAAAGACCTGCATTGTTTTTTTCCATAACAATTTCTCTCAATTAGCGATGGAATGACACCTATGAAGTACACGTGACAGTTTATGTGAAACAAACATATATAAAATGGTTTAATGCATAGTTACCAAGTTCGCTCGAATCAGATAAAAAAAATAAGGAAATTTGATAATTCGATTGGTAAGTCAAATAATTCGATAAGAATTGAGTTCGGTTCATGGCAACTAATCATCGTGCGGGTGACTGAAAAGAGAGATTTTGAATTATAAAAGGTAATTGACTTTTTAATTATGTTTATGAGATAAAATGAAGTTTTAAAAATTTAGTTTATAGATATGTATTAATTAAAAAAGGATTTTAGATAGTATTTGAAATTAGGGAGAAATATTATTTTCAGTTTTAAATATTTATTTTTTAAATATGTATTAATTGAAAAAGTTTAGGGAGAAATATAGTTTTGAGTTTGAAAATTATATAGAAATTAATAAGATGTGGTTTTGGTTAGAGAATTGTAGTTTTAAAAATGTTTATATTTAATTAGAAATATTAAAAAATATTTAAATTTTAAAATGAATGGGAAGAAAATGTGTAGAAAACATTACAATTATAAGAAAAGAATTATATATATATTTAAATATTTAAGATGTATATTGTCAAATTTTTGACGATTTCGAATTTGATAACTATCGTTTAAAGGTAAATTAAAGATAAAATCTTCTATTTCAAAATTACTAGTAATATTTGAAGCAATCATATGTAATTTATCAACCATTCAAACCTTTGTAAATTATTAAGCCATATTTGTGTATAATAAATTTTTAAATTTTTTATTGTTCTGCAATGAACAACCACCAACAAAGTGTGTGAGATGTTGAAGAATATTTTTAAAAACTATATTGGAATGCCTTATTATCAAAATAAAAATTGGGACAAGGCACAGTCTACATTTTTCTCTATTCCACATAATAAATTATTTTAAAAATTTCAATTAACAACGTTTTTCTCCATTCCACATAATAAATTATTTAAAAATTTTCAATTAACAAGCTTTAAAAATTTTCAATTGAAAACCTTTAACGTACATCAAATTTACAATGAAAGACAACATTATTTTCTCCTACCTTTACTAAAATTGACCAAAACCACTACATATATCTTGCTTAGCAACTATTTGATCTCTTTAAGAATCTTATGGCGTTTCCTTTTCAACATCTGGTGATGGTGCAATTGCTAGTTAATTTATTGTGAAATGATTGTAATTGTAAATATGTAAAATTGTAAAATTGTAATTGTAATTGTATGTAAAATTCTAAAATTGTAATTGTAATGGTATATATGTAAATTTGCAAAATTGTAATTGTAATTGTATATATGTAAAATTCTAAAATTGTAATTGTAATTGTAATTGTACGTGAAATTGTAAAATTGTAATTGTAATTGTAATTCTATGTAAAATATTTGTAAAATTTTAATTGTATTAGTGTGAATTAATTGTAATTGTATGTAAAATTCTAAAATTATAATTGTAATTGTATGTGAAATTGTAAAATTGTAATTGTAATTCTAATTTTAATTGTAATTGTATGTAGAATATTTGTAAAATTTTGATTTTATTAATATGAAATGATTTTATTAAAATTTTTAAATTTGTAAAATTTTAAATAATTTTAAAATAATAAATATAGAATAATATGAATTACTGTAACATAATAAATTTTAGAAAATAATGAAAATAAATTCATGTCTTTTAGAATTATCATTATTTTATTATGATCTTACATACAAAAAAAAGAACTTTATACAGTACGCCATTGTTTTTGAGATCAACATAATTGCAAATTATCAAGTGAAATATTGATTTTAACATTAATACAATGCAAATTACCAATTAATTCAAAATACATGTTTTAATGTTTCGAAAAACCCATCTTAAAAAGTTTAAATATTGCTGAAATAACACATGTACCATATCACTCTCGGTTCTCATGATCACCCTCATTATCTTCCTGCTCGCATGGCATGATAACACTATTGTTCTAAAAAATATGTTTTGATCTAGGGTCATGTCTCAATACAAACCACCAATCCCTATCCAGCACATCTGGGTAAAAAAACACCCTGTTACAATGTTTGGGGAAAACATAGGGCTCCTTAGCTTCATCTCATATCTTTCTAGAGTTGATACATATCAGCCTACTATCGTGATGTTCCTTTACATTATTCCAATCAAAGGTGTCCCACCACTTGCACCTAAAAATAACACATTGGAAAGGAGAGAAATCCACTTCAATGATCTCTTATATCTTTCCGACGTAACCTAACGTCCCTTGTACTAGGTTTTGATCACATTGGCTAGATCGACTAGATTGATCAAACTCGACTTCCACTCCAAAGTCTTGTGTGATGTTTCCAGCATCAGCATTTTCTGTGCGAAAATGGTGTCCATATGCCCACATAGATGGGAAAAAAATGCACCTATTATAAAAAAGTTAAAAAAAATCATAGTGTCATGTGTCTTATAATAACCCAAAAGTTGAAGATATTTTGTTGTGTCACAACGATTCTGAGCTCCATGGAAGACTGAGCATTAATGTTTCTAACAGCCTTCACAACGGCGTGGCTCTGGAGCAGCCGGATCCACCCATGACATTCCTCTCATCTGCGACTTCGATATCGGTCTGCCACCAGTCCTTACCCAATGGATCTCCCAGCGGGGGGGGGATAATACGCCTCCTCCCGTAGGCAACTAGGCTCTTGTCAATCCTGACGTGGCACAGATGCCATCCTCTGCCAAGGTACAAAACCAAAACGACTCCTTAGATGTGCAATAAGACAAGACTACAGAGCCTCTAGAAAAAACGACGCCACCAAAGACAACCTCTGCTACCTGTCGGCCCATGGCAGCAAAGTGCCCAAAGATAGATCTGCCAAGCCACCACATCAATGCACAAATATAGTACATGAAAGATCATGTACTCATAGGCAAATTTGTAGGCTTCTGGCCCAATGAGAAAGCTATGCATGGCTGGATAGCCTCCAAATGGAAACCAAAAGGACATGTTACCCTTTAGTTAGGGCCAAAAGGCTTCTTCAACGCCATCTTTAACTGCATTGAAGATAGAAATCGAATCTTATATGGAGGCCCCTATTTCTTCAACTCAGCAGGCCTTTATCTCGGAGACTGGGTTGAAAGATTCAACCCCGACAAAGAAGACTTCAGTTGGGCACCTGTCTGGATCAAGATGTATTCCCTACCCTTGGAATACTGGGATGAAGAATCGCTAAAGGACATTGGCAATGGACTAGGAGAGTTCATCAAGATTGAAAAGGAGACTAAGCTCAGAAGATACACTTCTTATGCCAGAATATGTGTCTATATGCATTTGGAGAAGGCTCTCACAGATTCGGTAAGCCTCTATCGTGATGACTTTGAATGGAAACAACCTATAGATTATGAACATGTTCCCTTCCGCTGCAAAAAATGCCATGCACATGAACATATATTCCGAGATTTCCCTCTAAACCTCTCCCCCAAACCCAATGTCACCATGGAAACTTCTGATGTAGAGGGGTTTACAAAAGTTTTGACCTGTAAAAGACACGACAAGAAACCCCCCTCCACCACCAAGATCCCCAACAAAGCCTCCAACATCCCTTCTACCAATAACAACTTTGATATCCTTGCAAAGCAAACACAACTTGACAGTGATATTCCCATAAAATTTGAGCCTTCTTCAAAACCGTCCTCCTCTGCTCTCCCTACTGATCCACCCATGCCTCAAGTTTCTCCAAACATTCCGCTTGAATCTTTACTCACCCCCACCAACTTCAATACGGAAACAGATTTGGTCATTTGGACACCTAACAGTATGGACATAAATGGCTCAACTACTCAAGGCATTCATCCTAGTCACATGGAAGAGGAACCAGAAAGTATTTACATGGGCGAACTGGACATCTTCGGTCTTGAGAAATCCTGAAAAAAGAAAGAATATGAAAAAATAACTGCCAGACAGATAGAAAGCTTAGAGGTGGTTCTCTTTCAAGCACAACAACAAAGATCACTAGGCATACAACCAGGTAGTCATTGGGATGGGAAAAAATTTCTCAAAGAAACCAAGAAAAGAGGAAGGAAAATAGATCTGCAAAGAACCATCATAATTGGGGAAATGTTGATGGAATATGGAATATATCCCAAGCTGACCAAGTTCTACAAGCCACTTGAAAATAGTTCCCAATGAATCTTACCTCTTGGAATATAAGGGGACTAAACAGTCCCACGAAGTATAGAATGATTAAAAACATGATTCAACAAGAAAGACCCCAGTTATTCTTCATACAAGAAACCAAATTTAACATTAATACCCTCGAATCCATTCTCTCCACAGCCTGGCTAGGAATTCATTCAGTTGTTGTAGATGCCTAAGGTGCTTCAGGTGGCCTAGCCATAGCCTGGGATCCGCAAGCTATCTCGATTACTAATGCTCATGCTATGCACAATCTTATTCAAGCCACTTTCCATCTCATTGGAACCAATATCCATGGGCACCTCACCAATGTATATTTCCCTCAAGAATCTCTACAAAAAATAGTGCTGCTCAACACAATGGAAGCTCTTAATTCAAATTGAACTCACCCACTCTGGATTATGAGTGGGGACTTTAACATGATCACAAAACTAGAAGAAAAGAGAGGAGGAAAGACCAAGTTGGAAATGGACAACACCCACTTCAAGAATTTCATTCAAAATAATTTGTTAATAGATCTTCCCTTCTCGAATGGTAAGCACACTTGGAATATAAAACACTCTGGCACTTAGCAAATTTCCTCCAAGCTGGATTGTTTTCTTATCTAGAACAATGCCATCCACATAGGAGGAGATATTCACTCATCCATACTACCTCTTTCAGGCTCTGATCATTGGCCCATCTCTCTCCAATGGATGCGACCTGGGGATTCCACCAAAAGACCCTTCCGATTCGAAGCCTTCTAGCTAACTCATCCTGGTTTCAAATATATAGTCACCAAAGCATGGAAAACATTCACTCCTCTTTCTGGGTCCAAAATGTTTCAATTTCAGCAACATCTCAAAGATCCCAAAACACAGATCAAAAAATGGAATCACTCTAACTTTGGGAATATATTCCAACAGAAAAATATTCTAGAACAAAACATGTTTGAGCTTCAACAGCGTATAATTCAAGAAGGAATAAATGAGTCCCTGTCAATTCAGGAACAAAACCTCCTCAAACAATTGGAAGAAAGAAGAAAGCAAGAGGAGATCCTCTGGAAGCAAAAATATAGAATAATATGGTTAAAGGAAGGAGAGAGAAGCATCAAATTCTTTCATCGATCAACAATCCAAAGAAGAATGCACAACAAGATCACTCAGCTACAAAACCAAAATGGAGAAAGAGAAAGAGAAAGAGCTACTAGCCTACTTCAAATATGTGCTTCATGAGAACCAAGACAACATGCAACCAACAATAAGCAAGGTACTTCAACACATTCCCAAAATAATTAACGAAGAACACAATCAGATGCTACTTCACCTTGTCTCTCTTCAGGAAGTAGAAAAAGTGATGGCTCAATGCAAAGATGGTAAAGCTTCAGGTCCAGATGGCTTCACCTCCAACTTTTTCCATCACTTCTGGGATCTCATAAAAGTAGATGTTTGGCAACTAGTAGAGGAATCTCTGTCTATGCACTGGTTGCTCCCATCCCTCAATGCTACCTTCATAGCTCTCATTCCTAAAGAGGACCACTCCAATACTCCAGACAAATTCTGGCCCATTGCTCTCTGCAATGTCATCTACAAAGTAATTTCAAAGGTGATCGCCAACAGGCTCAAGACCTTGTTGCCTCTGCTCATTTCCCCTGAACAAACAGGTTATGTGGAAGGTCGTCGGATTCTATATGGAATCATTCTCATGCATGAAATTATTCACTCCCTAAAACAAAAAAAAGAAGCCAGGTACGCTCCTTAAAATTGATCTCTCCAAAGCTTTTGACAAGTTAAGTTGGAATTATATTCAGCAAATGCTTTCAGCCTTTGGCTTCAGTCCGACTTGGATCAGATGGGTTATGAACCTTATTTCCTCCTCCTTCTTCTCCATTCTAGTCAATGGAATTCCCTCCCGCCCCTTTTCCCCCTCAAGAGGTATTCGCCAAGGAGACCCCCTTTCACCATTCCTCTTTGTTCTCATGGCAGAAGGGCTTGGTCGCCTTATCCAAAATGCTCTTCATACCCAGCAACTCTGAGGTATCTCTGTTCATGGCACTCCGGCCACTACCCACCAATATTTTTTCGATGACAACATGATTTTCAGGCACCCTTCAGTCCAAGAATCCCTCTCATTCAAATCCCTTCTCGACACCTTCTCGGAGGCCTCTGGCACCTCTGTTAATGTTGCCAAGTCTCAGATCTTTTTTTTCAATACCCCAGTCACCACCCAACACAACATTTCCAGAATTAATGGTTTCAACATAGCCCTATTACCAGCGAAGTACCGGGGTGCTCTTCTGATCAACTCTGCTATCAAACTTACTTCCTGGAAATTACTCCTAGAAAAGCTATAAGCTCGACTCTCTTCTTAGACATTTTGCTCCCAAAACTTGGCCAGTCGCCTCACCCTCATCAAAGTTGTTCTGAAATCAATGCCCCTATATTTATTTTTTGTTCTTGCAGCTCCAAAATGGGTTCTCAAATAGATCAAAGCTTTGCAATGTAATTTTCTTTGGGGGTCCTTAGGGCAAAATATAAAATGGACACTGGTCAAATGGACGACTGTCTGCAAGCCGAAAAAGGACGAAAACCTTGGTCTCCGAGATCCTTATCACAGTAATGCAGTAATGGGTGTTAGAATCTGGTGGAAATGGATGTCAGCGCCACACACACCTTGGGCTCTACTCTGGATGGCCAAATATGCTAATAATAGACCACCCGAGGATCTCATTAGACTGACAATGGTTGACACAGGATCCCTGATCTGGAATGCAACTAAGCAACATAGAATCATGATACAAGAGCACAACTTTTGGGAAATCAGAGATGGGAGCACGACACGCTTCTGGGCTGACTCATGGCAACAAAGACCCAAATTAGTCAACATCATCAGATCTCAGCTACAACTGGATGTGATCAATCACCTGGCTGAAAACATCAAACACTACTAGTCCACAACACCAATCCAGGGGTATCGGCAATGGAAACAAGTAGCCCACTTCTTAGACCACAGGAAGGAGAATACACATAGGGATATTGACACAAAGCTTAATAGAAGGAAGATTAGATACTCAGATAAGAAAGATCTTCTTCGATGGGGATACATGCCTCATGGCAAGTTGACCACCAAAGAAGCCTACATGCTACTTACATATGCCAAGAACCAAAAGACCCTCTATGGGAATGTATTTAGTCTCCTAGTATATGGCCCAAATTATCCACATTTGTATGGTTCCTATGTCACAAAAGAATCCTCACATGGGACAATCTCATTAAAAGGGGATTCATAGGGCCCTCATGATGTCCCAACTGCACAAACCATAATGAGACCATTCAACATCTTATGGACACTTGTTCATTAGCAAATAATTTATGGGAAAAAATAAGATTCAGATGCAAAAAAGAGGGTAGAATCTCAGGGGACATAATCAATACCATACGTAACTGGCCTCCAACTCCATACAGCAGTAAGTTGTTAAACTTTCTTTGGATGCTACTCCCAGGACTCGTACTGTGGAAAATCTGGAAAGAAAGGAATAAAATAATCTTTGAGAATCAATGCACTCCCCTGGACACAATATGGAATAATTTCTGCTGCAATATCCAAGAAACTTTGGCTCTTTATCAATGGTAGAAGGAAGATCTTCCCAATCAAAATATGGAAAGGTCCATTTGGGAGAACTGGAAACTCTCGCTACATTCAGGTCTTCTCAGTGAGTGTTCTCCCACTACACATATAGATTCTCCTAGCAACTGGACTCCTCCTTCTGTTGGTATGCTAAAGATGAACTTTGACGACACTTTGAAGGAAAATCCAGGAGATGCGGGGTATGGAGGCATATTCTGGGACCATAAAGGCAATCCCCTTTTAATCTTCTATGGATCAATAGGGTGGGATTCCAATCATTCAGCTAAACTAGAAGGTTTATGGAAAGGTCTTTGTCTAGCTCAACAACACAACTATTTCCCCATTGAAATAGAAGGTGATTCTCAAATTCTCATCAATGCAGCCAACCAAATTCTCATGGGAGCTCCTACTTCCAAAGTGGCTAAAATCTGGAGGCTGGTGACGAGACTAGAACTCATAGAACAATGGCTGAAGCATAATAGAGCCATCTCCTTTAAACATGTCAAAAGATCTGACAACAAGGTAGCGAATCTTCTGGCCAATACAGGAGTGGAAAATCCTCAAATCCTAATGGCTGGACCCCTCTCTATTCTTAATGATAGCACTCTTTTACAGGAATGGGCCAACTTGGTGTACAAAGATACAACAATCCCGGATGCAGGTGTTCACCACAGCTGATAAGGAAGCAGGCTTTTGGGCTGGAAAGTGGCATAGCCACATGGCCACCCATAGGTCTCAACAACGAGAATTAAATTGCTCCAAATGCTCCCACACTCTTCATTTAATTTAGTCTAGTCACTGAGGCCACTACCATCCCTTCAAATTGAATGCTCAGAGTCATTTTCTTCCCCTACCTGGTTGTTCTCCTCCTCCGTCTGGTAGTCTACCTCCTTCGCCTCAGCCTCTGAGATGCAACTGCCCCCCTGGAGTCAGGGAACCGAGCTCCCACACACCTACACGGAGACATTGTAGCCTCCTCTGCTGTATTGAGGTTCTCCCTGGCCTCCATTTCTCACAGAACCTTCTATGTCATTTGAATTTCACCTCGGCGGACAGCTTCACCCCTGCTTCAGTGCCTTCAGCCCCTTGGCTCCATCACCTCACTACATCTTCGACTCAGAGTGCTCACCCTCCCCACTACTCCACCATGCCTCGTCTTGACACTGCATGCACTGTAGACACGGTAGCAGCAGAGGGCGAGCCGCTCACTCCTATCCCTCGTCCCACTCTGACACTCCTCCTTCCTCCCTGGAGAATTCCCATGGTCGTTATCCAGCCACTCACAATGGGCAAGGACGTGATGGAACTTCAAGCCAATCCCATCCATCTTCTCTGCACACCTCCGCCATGACCACAACTCCACCACTGCCTTGGCTGGAAATGATTGCCTCTTCACCTTCCACCCATTCGGCTCAATTTCACTTCCTGTGCACCCTGGACCACCCGCGAGTCACTTCTACCACCACTGTTTCATTCAAAGAGGAACCCACCAATGTGGCTAGCCTCCACTCGACTAAATTACAGAAACTCTCCAACTAGGGCGCTCCTTCTGCAGCCAAGAAGAGCGACCTTGTTTCCAGTAGCCGCAACAAAGGTTCTGACAGCAGTAGCAGCAAAGGTTTCGGCAGCAGCAGTGATGAATGTAAGAGAGGAAAAGATGTTCAAGGTAAAGCTCATGAGATCAAGGCGCCCCAGAATGCAGAAGACGCCACCCAAGACACACGAGCAGACGACACCAATGAGTACAGGTGTCAAATTTTGGAAGAGACACCTCCCTCTCCAAATGACACCTAAGCCCCCAGGTTCTTTCTGGTTCACGGTTTTTGGTTCCAAGGTTTATTTAGTTTCTGGTTTCAATGTCTGTCTAAAGTTTGCAAACAATTATCAATTTTCCATGTGTAATGTTGGTTTCCTCTCTATAGGCAGCAAAATAACCACTTATTGGACTGGTTTCCCCTTCGTGGGCAGTCTCGTTTTTTATATTTTTGAGAATTATGCCTTCGAAATAGGCTAGAACTGCAGAGGTTCGAGCCTCCTTGTATTTTATGTTACATTAATAGAAAGTAGTATTATTTAGAAAAAAAAAATAACCCAACAGTTAAAATATTGAATATATGTCTTATAAGTTTCAAATTTCCATATAAATTAAATAGATTATTACCAAGTTGTTGCACCCAATACCTACGTTTAGCGCATCCTCTTCAGCACGCGAGTAACAACCGGTTGCACCGTATTTATCTCTGACTTCGTCAGCAACCCAACTGTTGGGGCATATTTTTGGAATATTTTCTTTTAAATGATCAGGATAAGGCACACTTCTACCATTCAACCGCCTGAATTCTTTCCTGTCACTATCCCATTTCATCCTCTTTTGTTCATACAATTCGACCCACGGTTGTGTTGCTTCAGAATTGTAAAGAACAAATTTATTGATTACTTCAATTTTTTGCATTCGCTGATGAAATCAAACTAACATTATATAGTACTTAGAGATCAAAATATACATTATATCGAAGTTCAACATGAATATTTACTTTGTGTAAATTTAAAAAATTATAAGTCGCATACTCTTTATCAAGCAATTTTTTCCACTTGTTTGGAGCAACTCCACTGTTGGGGCATATTTTTGGCATATTTTCTTTTAAATGATCGGGATAAGGCACAATTCTACTATTCAACCGTCTAAATTCTTTCCTGTCACTATCCCATTTCATCCTCTTTTGTTCGTACAATTCGACCCACGGTTGTGTTGCTTCAGAATTGTAAAGAACAAATTTATTGATTACTTCAATTTTTGCATTCGTTGATGAAATCAAACTGACATTATATAGTAATTAGAGATCAAAATATACATTATATCGAATTTCAACATGAATATTTACTTTGTGTAAATTTGAAAAATTATAAGTTGCATACTCTTTATCAAGCAATTTTTTCCACTTGTTTGGAGCAACTCCCCTTCTCTTTTGTCTTCATCCCTTTCATCATCCCAAATCACTGCACCAGGTCTATTTTCGATCTGCTTGATGTACTCACTCACATAATAGAAAGACTCATACGATATGTACCCCTCTGCCATAGACCCCTTGGGTTTTTCCCTTTCTCAAAGGAAACCTTTCAATTTCTTCATGTAACTCTCTAAGAAGAACATCCAACGACAAGAAACCACCCCAACTAATTCAACCTCATCTACTAGGTGGATTAGAAGATGAACTTGTAAGTCCATGAAACTCGTTAGTAGTTCCTTCTCAAACATACAAACAATATCAACTATCTCTTGACGCCACCGTGGAATGCTAGCCACATGAATCTCCTTTTACGTGATCCAACGTACAAATGTAGATAATTTAGATATGGCATGTCCTAGGTCTTGAGGGAATTAATGTTTCACACACCCACGCATGAACAAAGGATAATGACATTACAAATTTATAAATGCAATAATATACAAAATTAGTTATGTCTTATGATCCCCGCATGGGATAAAATTTATTAATATAACAAATAATAAAATCATGCTTTTGACATTATACATACTCTTAGAAGATTCAAATGGTCATGCAATTTCAACCCCAAAAAATGGTCATCCACAGTGAAGTAGCGTCATAGTGAAGACTCGTATAAAGTTGGCACCCTCACACCCATTATATCTTCCTTTGCCAAAGAAATATCATATTTTCTTAAAATCGATGGGACATCACCTTATTTGAAAAACCATGAATTAGAGGGACCAGTGCCTGCCTCTGATCTTGTAATTTCTAATCGTCTTGGCGAATGTTTCTTATTATTTTTTGAAGTAATAAGATTTCTCCTAACAACCAATGTGTCACTTTGTTTCGATGATATGTGCCTCCATAAAGAATATGAAACATTTTTAAATATATGCATGGGATCTAATAAGTGGGTAATATTAAGATGCTCCCAATATGGGAGGTTATAAAAGATAGATTTCCTTTTCATCCCAATGGGTAATTTCTCAACATAGGTGTTGAATAATTTTGGATCATCAAACATAGGCTCCTCATTTGAAACGAACATTTCTATTAACTCCTTCTCCTTCTCTCTCTCATATGCTATAAGCCATTTATTTGGTGTCGTTATTGGAGGCCTTTGGGTTCTCTCTCGTTTACCATTGAAAGCGAATGCTGCTCTTCTGCAAGGGTGTTCTTCTGGGAGGAATACCCTGGAGCAATCATACACTGGCTTTCATAGGTCCTTGGACCATCTAGCTTTCATAGAAGTTCCACAACATCTACATCCAAAATACCCTTTTGTTACAAGACCTGTGAGATTATTGTATACAATTAATATGCATGGCATGTTAAAGAATATCATGAAGATCAAAATAATTACAACGAATTAAATAACTAATATGTGAAAGAATATTGTTACGTATATAAACAAATCAATAATTAAACATGTAATTTACCAGATAAAACTCCTAAGCCTGGATAATCATGTGTCGAGTAAGCACATATGCCATACAACATAAAACTCCTCTCTGTTGCGATGGGCCTTGATACATCTTATACATTTATCCCATCCCATGATTCCTTCAATTCATCTACCAGTGGTTGTAAGTAGACATCCATTTTCTTCACTTGTCTTCTACCAGAGACTATGAGTGTTACACAACATTTTTTCACTGTCCCTACAATCCCCGTCCCACACATTGGAGGAATATTTATGTGACTTATATGAAGTGTCATGCCTTGTGAAGAGTAACATTACATCCATTTCCATGAGGAGAACATTCCATCTGTTGAATTTTCCTTGAGAAGACCACCAAAAAAACATGCTTTTGGGTTGGCACTGGTAGGTCGTTATGCCCTCGCACCGATGAAGGAAATTAACACTAAGCCTTGTGCCCATTGGCGCTCTGTCCTAGTGAGCTGCCCACGCCAAGCTATTTTTGGAATGTTTTTTAAATATAGAGGCGAAGTTTCCATGATAACTACTTCGTGAGAGAGTAAGGTTGGGTTGTTCGACTACATAACCACGAAAACCTTCCTTTGGCTTCTTGTTTCTACCTTTTGGACGAACCTCTCAAAGGATAAGGCCTCCGTTCCACCATTTGAGGGTTCCCAACCTCCTCCTCTCCTTCTATAAATACACCTATCTCACATAGATGCAACTAGATAAATAGCTGAAGAGGAATTGCTGAACATTTTGATAGCTGATGAGATAGAGCAGAGAGAGAAACCCTTGTTGAGAGAGAGCTTACTATTTTTCCTCGCTACATCCAAATTCCCTGACGAATGCTCGAGATGCACTTCAACTAGACCCACTAAAGGAGGTTGCGACGTCAAGGCTCCAGTTGTAATCTCTTTCTTTCTCTTAATATATATATGACTGATTTTTTGGTTCCCACATTGTGTTGATATGGTTTATATTATGCAATACGTTTAATATTCCTTGACTAATTAGCTAGTTATGAATGCAATTATTATCATGTATGATGTTTTTTTCCTTTGATATTCATTCAGGCACCTGAATACTACTGGTGAAGGATTGCGACGTGTTGGGACAAGAATAGGGAGACCTTCGCTACAGCTAAAACGATCGCATTAGATTACAGGTAGGACAATCTATCCAAACTCATCTCATTAGTTAACTAGGAACCAACACATTAGCATGTTCCCTTGCTGTTAGACCCACCCTAGGGCTAGAGGGATCACCTCTGTCCATAGAGGGGATTTACCTACACAAAAATTTGGCGACTCCACTGGGGATCAGTGTGTAGTTTCGTCATCTCATTGTTCATTGAGAATTTTCCTTGTCAAGTCGACTTCGGTCGTTTGATTGCTTTTCTGCCTTGCTTGGCTTGCTTGACTATTTTCAATCCTCTTGTTTAGCTCCAGAGTGTCAAGATTAACCTCTGCTCCATGGTTTTCTCCTTTTCCCATAGTTTTCTGGCTTGGTGCATTTTTTCTTTGAACATTCACTCCAATTAGCACTTTTTGCTTTTGTTACAGGTGTGCCAACCCCTGTTAGGCACAAATTACAACCTGACAGTTGCGCCAAATCCTGTAGGATTTGGTTTGACCTTCTTCCTGAGTTTTTCGTCAATAGTTCTTGGCTCTGGGTTGTTTCTTTGATTTTCAATTGGTCTTTTGGGATTGTTTTGACTCTGTAGGGTTGGTCTTCTTAGTTTTTTGTCCATTGTCTCATTGGTGAAGTTCATAGCCCTAGGATTTCTAGGCGTCTTTTTCTCACTAAGTCTTCTGATTGAAGTTCAAGTCACTTTGATTTTCGTCAGTTCAATTCATTGATCTATTGTGTTAGTATTTCTTGATCCTTCGTGTCTTCAATTTGTTGAATGATCACTTTTGTATTCGTTTAACTCTCCATTTCATCACTTTGATCATAGATCACATTGCTTGTTTGGGTCGTTTTGAAAGCCTTTTGTTTTCTTGAATGACTGCATCATTGGTTTGAGTGTTTTTTTATGTTTGTATTGTGTTTGAGTTATTCATTTTAGATCTCTACATTAGTAGTGATCAAAACTAGTGTTCACTTTGCCTTTTAGTGTAATAGTATATCATGTGCTTCATTCATTTAAAAAACAAAAAAAATTGCATTCTTTCGTTTGGATCAAAAATGAAAATTTCTTTCGCATAACTAGCTCTTAGTGAACTAAGAAAGAGTTTTTCGTTTCTCATTTGGTTGTATTAGATGCATTAATTAACTTCTTCTTATGTTTTAATTGATTGCTACTTTGTTAAAGATCTCTATCCTTCTCTTAGTTAGCATTCATCGAATGGAAATGGTGTTCTTTTGCATGTAGTGTGCATTTCAGAATTCAAGATCACATTCGTTAGGGCCTTGAAACTGAAACATTAATTCAAGATCAACCTTAAAATCAATTCAATCAATCTAAGGAGGCATTGAAACCTAACGCAAATATTTTAGAGGTCTAGTCTAGTGATGTGTTTCGGTGTCATTAACCCTAGTAGCTGCCATTCACCACCTAGATTTAGACAGCATTAATATAGACTTGTTCTCCCGGTACCGTAGCGTATATAAAGGGATATCCTCATAGGTTCAAATCCTTTATCCATAGGAAGCCGATTTTGTCACCCTGTAACCGTGATACACAGAACACAACATTCGGGGAGACTACCTGCACGAACATTGAGTCCTTGGTCATTTCTCTTTCATTTGATCACAAGGGTGTATATGGCAGTTCACTGAAACTTGGAACACCCTCTTGCTTATATTACCTGAGTATTCATTTTGATCTTTTCGTGACTCCTTAAAAATTGAAAAGCTCATCGAGCACTTGTCCTTTCACGCTCGTTCAAAATTGAAAGTGGCTAGAGTCATCTTTTTCCTATTTCTCGACTCTTAAAACATGAAACAACAAAGTTCCATTTCAATGTCAAAAAATTAACTGCCTACGATCACATGCTCGTTACAATTTTTTTTCTTGGCTTGTTTTTGTAAGTTCCTTAGAGTTTGATATTGAAGCCTCGAATAGGCTATCTCGTTTTTCTTCCTGTGTTGAAATATTTTCACAGTGGTAGAACCACCAGTTTCTTCGTCTTCTTCAATGCCTCCTAGTGGTAGTCCTTTTCCTAACGTTTCTTTGGAAAAACCTCAGTCCACTAGGTCTGTCGAGTTTGCGCAGCCTATTCTCCCGAGTGTCTTACCTCTCGCTACCCGGTCTCCTCTGGAAGGTTCGGTTGAATTCAATTGCCCACCTCAGGGTGTTTTTTCTGGTTTTGGGAGCGAGGAATAATTCCCTCCTCTCACTTCGATATCACAATTATTAGCTGCTGCTATACCCCCTAGTCCTTGTCATCTTTTCGACGATCTTACGACCTCATCAGATATGGATTCTTCTAGTCCTTTTAGCACTGAAGAGTTGCATGTTTCTATAGGGGAATATTAGCTTTTCCCAGAAGAGTTCCCATATGTCTGCAGTCAACCTTCCACCAAATCAGTGTCTCTTCCACTCGGTTATCGTACTTTGGGACAAATCATTTCTGGTGTGGCCTCCACGGCCCAGTCTAGTACAGTGGCTCCCACTAGAAGCTCGGTTTTTCCTACATTAGGAATGTCTCCTTCGACACCTATCTCATCGACCACTATTACATCTGTTCCGGTACGACCTACCATTTGTGTGGCTTCATCTGCACTGGTTGTTAGCACGACTCCGTCATCTAGGTCTGCTATTGTTTTTAGTTCTATCTTTATCAATCCCACATTGCCTGTTAGACCTACCACAAATGGATCACAACCTCGCATTGTGGAAACCCCATCTACTTCTACCACGTCTATGGTTTCTACTTATACATTCGATGACTATCTATCAAATATTCAGCGACGGTATGCTCCCTCTCCTAATTCTCAGCTGCAAAATTCCATACTTCAGGGTTCTTAGTAGCCACAAGCTCCTGTCAATCCTCCCCATCACTATGATGTGTACGGTAACCCTGTTTATTTGCCTCCCATTGATCCTAATCAAGATGTTTATTTGTCTCCAGCAAATCCCTATCATACCATTGCCCATCAAGGTCCATTAATACAGGGACAACCCTCGGGTCTGCAAGGACAACCCTTATAGGGACAACCTTTGGTCCAGCAGGGACAACCCTTTGGTCCTCAGGGACAACCTTATGGTCCACAAGGAGAACCTTTACAGGGCAACCTTTGGTCTAAAAAGGCCAACCCTATGGTCCATCTAATCAACCTTAGTTTCAACCAGGAGTGACTTATGTTCCTGGGGGGCAAATGTATACACCACATGGAAAAAATTTTGTGCAACAAAAACAACCTTACATTCTGTAAGGCCAAGATTTTGTACAACAAGGAAAACCCTTCGATCCTGCTTTGGGTCAACCTAGTCCAACTCAACCATCGGGCCAACCTTTTCCACAAGGGAAACCCAGTGGCCCTTAGTATCCAGGCCAACCTGCTCCACAGGGATAGACTTCCCAGCCTCAACAACTGATTCAACCTGCTCAACCCGCTCAGTAGTCGGTTCAACCTGCTCAGAAGTCGGTTCAACCCGTTCAACCAGCTCAGCAGCCCGTTCAACCTGCTCAACCTCAAGGTGCTACTTACCCTCCTCAAGGTCAATTTCAGGTATTATTTAGTGCACCCCAAGGTTTCACTTATTACCCTCATTTTGACTAGTCCATTTCCCCTCGTTCCTTCATAGAAGGAGACCTCATCCTCCTGTATGAACAAACTCACGATAAGCTGGGGGTAGGAAAATTTTAACCCATGTGGCATGGGCCCCACATTGTTAAATGTGTTTTTCAGAATGGGGCCTATGATATTATTGATTACGAAGGTCATCCTCTAGATCAGCCCAGAAATGGGTTGTATCTTAAAAAATATTATGCATGAGTCATTCATGCATGTTTTGTGTACATAAGTGTTCTTTTCATTTTTGTACATTTTTGGCTTGGTGTACTTTGCGAGAATTTTCCTGCTTATTAGATCGTTGCTCATTGTGCAGATGTTTATTACTCCTTTTTTCGGTTTCGTGAATGGTGCTTCCCACAGTACCCTGAACCTGTCTTGAGCAGCTTGGGTGATTTATGATCCTGCTGGTGAGTTGATATATCTTCAAGGTATCTGTCTAGGACAAACTACAAAAAATGTCGCTGAATATAGTGTTGTTATTGAACTATTAACTGAGGCGATTAACCTCGACATTCGTGCATTGATTGTTAACCTAGACTCACATCTTGTTGTTCTTCAACTTAATGGACATTATTCTGTTAGAAACCCTCACATCTTAAGGTTGTATTTGTGTGTTCGTCTACTGGAAATACATTTTGATTACATTACATATCAACATATTCCTAGGTGAATGAATGCATTAATTGATACATTAGCTACCATTGTATTAGATATACATTTGTGTAATTTGTAAAAATCATCATCACATGATAAGATCCATATAGGAAAATAGATTATATATATATATATATATCGAATGTTTGTATCAGTGTGCATCATAAGTTCAAAAAATATGTATGTTTCAGTTACATCCTGAGACATCATGTCTCTCAAAATATGCAGAAATAAAACCTAGGTGTCTACTCAGCATGATGCTCATGATAGCACTTCATTTCCCATACAAGATGCCTCAGCAAGCAGTGAACTCGATTTGACACCCCTGTAGTGTGTCTCTAGTATGCGCGAGGAACATCATCGAATCGAGCATAGTCCGGGATCGCACAGGAGATTCCCTCCAAGTTGCGTATGATTTCCTCCTCACTTCCCTCACCATGAAGGGTAGTATCAAAATCGTGAGGGATCCACCTTGCTATCAGGGACATACTTGCAGGTCTCTTTGGGCCAACATCTAAAATTATATGGATTCAATGTTAGAACATGCATAGAAAAAAAAAATCATAATACTCACGAAAATTAAAATGAGTCTTACCAAGTACTTCATCCCAATCCTCTCCCTCTAGGAGCGGGATATTTGCATCACCAGTGAAATCTATGCCAGAGTAGGGCCAATCCTCCACGACAATCAACTATCGGCAGAGCCACTCAAAGAACTCTAGCCTCCAGGACATCTATTGACCGCCCCCTTACCTTCGCATCAGATCTGTCCAACAGGCCATCTGTGGCTCCTGTGCTAGTGATGTCGGGACTATCACCTCTTGACGTTGGAATATTGGTAATCGTTCCAAGATGAGTGATACTAGAATAGACCCGTAACCAAACTACTTCAATTTGGCTTTCTTACACTTTTTCAATTGACGATTCATGTTGATTGTCACTTCCTTCTCCTAGTTATAGAGGATCGGTGCCATGCAATCTACAACAAGAAGTAGCTATGTCTTTTTGGCCTAGTGCGGCACCTGCGATCCTACAGCTCGTGTGATGGTGTGCATCACTACATTTAGTGCCAAATCTGGAATAGTTTGGATGCCCACTTTTCCCCTTCCTGATCCTTTCCTTGCCCGTGGGCACACCCTGTCGATAACCATACTCATGTTCTCCATTGAGGGTTGGGTGTCGGTCAGGATTGGAACTGCCCCCCTCCGTGACAGTCCAGTTATGAAATAAATGTTTGAAACTTCAATCTCAAGTTCTTGGTCATGAATAATGAAATTTTCCTTATCAACGTCCTAAACACTGATTAAGTATTGCAACAACTCTGGTTGAGCTCTAAGGCATGGTGTCATGAAGAATTTCTTGAGCCCACAATCTCTAAGAGCTTCCATCCATCTTTTGTTTTCCATGGCAAGTTCAACTTATTCACTATGTTCTCGTTCTTTCCATTCGATCACCATTTTGCCGCTTCACACCTAAAAAAAAATTCATATGACTATCATTAGCCAAATTCTAAGCTTTTGAAACATTAATCTGGTCCTCCTTGTCCACCATTACAAGCTGAATTTGACTTTTGCAGTTGGCGCGATTATTTTGGAAAAATTCGCGCCCTAGTTCAGATTTTAGGACGATTGGTGTGGGTTCGTGCCCGATACCCACGACAATTGCCGCACCCTAGTTTTTGTAAATCCCCCCATAAATTCACCAATGTGGGGTTGCAGGTAATGAAACTATAATAAAAATGTAGGGAAGGATGTTAGCTCTTACCTAAAATTGACAGATTCAAGATTGGTCTTCTGGATTGCCCGTTATCGCCGCTGCAAAATAATAGTGCAAAAAGGGTAACTATTTCTCACAAGAGGTAAAAGTGAAAATTAATTATTTTTTACCATTTTTTGCATTTTATAACTTTTCAAAAACCTAATTAGGTTTTAAAACATATTTTTCGACTATTTCACTATGTT
The DNA here is from genome assembly GCA_034641835.2 of Pinus albicaulis. NCBI lineage: Eukaryota > Viridiplantae > Streptophyta > Pinopsida > Pinales > Pinaceae > Pinus > Pinus albicaulis. The sequence goes on along the minus strand of CM076579.1, from coordinate 1,174,674,171 downwards.
ATTTCAAGAAATGGGTTTTACGTGCGTCTCTTGTGCAGCGACAAGTTTTTAACGTAACGACAATGAAGTAACGAGTTGTATTTTATACCTTTTTGGACTCGGTAAGAACAAGAAAAAATAATTGTTGTAGTCATATTTCAGCTCTTTTCTGACTCTCTAAACATGAAAATATTGCCGAGACACTTGTCGTTTTGAACTCGTTAAATGGTTGTGAAATGATATCTACCCAGTATATGTTTACCCCTTTTTCGGGCTGGGATAGATTATTTACAAAAAAGGAATACCTTAGCCTATCGTGACTAAGAGGTTCTCTCATATTTTGTGTTCTACCTTTTCGGGTATGATGGAATATTTACAAAAAGGGATCTGTTGGAGTTTTCTTTTCTACTTCTTTTCAAACTCTCTAAATATGAAAATATGTCGAGTTCTTCCTTTTTCAAACTCGCTAAACCCTAATGACATCCGAAATCGTCACCATGACATAACCGAGTTCCTCCTTCCTAGGGCTCGTAAAATGTACTAGCATGGATTTGTCAGAAGGACAAACTTATATGACAATCATATGCTATCCCCTTCAAGCTTGTTTTCCAAAAAATAATTGGGGTACTTGCCAACAATAGTGGGTGAAAATGGAACCGGTTCTCAGTCGTGTCGGAAATATGTAGCTCTTGAACATGACACTCATATGCATTCGTGTCAGATATGGGACATCTCATTTCATCATTTTTCCTCCATGGGTTTGGGTAATCTCTCTTGACCTCTCATCTGCTCTTTGCCACGTCGTCATGACCTCAAATCCCTTGATGTTAAATACTACCAAATCCAGAGTCGTGTCGTTGATATGCTCAAGAGAAGTTTTTGATTGCAGTTTACCACCTCCCTCTGATCCTCTGTTTAAACCTTACTCACTATCATCATGTTCCACTGTCTCGTGTCGATGATGTGGGAAACATTATGGACCTCCTTTGACCAGACCACTTCCTTTCGACTTCATCTCATTATCCAGGAAGTTTCCCTAGAGACTCCCTTTCAGTACCTTGGAGATTGCATGCCTCAATGTCAAGTTCTTTGCATTTGACGATAGGTCCACATAATTGTCCTTCGATCGAGTGATTCTGTGGGTGTTCGATGCTAGATCACTGTTCACATTCTGTGGATTGTACCTATTGTACCTTGAGATCCATTTTCATTATTGGTGGTTTCTCTCGTGTGTGTTAATAGGTTACATCATTGGCTGGTAATCAGGTGACTTTCTTGCATGTTCAACTTCAGCTTACATATTCGCATGCTTGAATATGTACTTGTTCAGGTTGAGATGGAGTGCAAGACCCTAGGTTTTGTTTAATAACATCCAGGCTACGGGATATTGTGGTTTATCATGACTATTTTGAATGACTCTTTTGATTGGATGGTTGCGACAATACCTGAGTCTATTCGTTGATCCTTATTGTTGGATGGTTGCATCCATACCTCGGATTTCAGTTTTATGTACTCTATTATGGATGGTTGCGCCCATGCCACATGTTCATTTATCATAGATATTAGTTGTATTTGTACTTGCAAGTCTTCCAACAATGGTGTTTGGTTCGAACGCGTTCTCGTAAAGCATTTCACTCCTCCCTCTCTCTCGGACCTCATTCTTTAGGGGGAATTTGTTACACAATATTTTTTCATCATCCCTACAATTCCCGTCCCGCACATTGGAGGACTATTTCTGTGACTTATATGAAATTTCATGCCTTGCAAAGTGTATCATTGCATCCCTTGCCATGAGGAGAACATTCCCTTTGTTGACTTTTCCTTGAGCAGACCAACAAAAACACATGCTTTTGGGTTGGCACTGGTAGGTAGTTATGCCCTCGTGCTGATGAAGGAAATTAACACTGAGCCCCACACACATTGGCACTCTGTCCGAGTGAGATTCCCATGCCAAGATGATTTTTGAATGTTTTTTAAATATAGAGGCGAAGTTTCCATGCTAACTACTTAATGAGCAAGTCAGCTTGGGTTTTTCGACTGCATAACCATGAACACCTTCCTTTGGCTTCTTGTTTCCACCTTTTGGGGGAACCTCCCAAAGGATAAGGCCTCCCTTCCACCATTTGAGGGATCCAAACCTCCTCCTCTCCTTCTATAATTACACCTATCTCACATAGATGCAGCTAGCTGAATAGCTGAAGAGGAATTGCTGAACATTTTGATAGCTGGTGAGATAGAGAAGAGAGAGAGACCCCTGTCGAGAGAGAGCTTAGTATTTTGCCTCGCTACATCCAAATTCCCTAAAGAATGCTCGAGACGCACTTCGACTGGACCCATTAAAGGAGGTTGCGATGTCAAGGCTCCATTTGTAATCTCTTTCTTTCTCTTAATATATACGTGACTGATGTTTTGGTTCTCGCATTGTGTTGATATGGTTTATATTATGCAATACATTTAATATTCCTTGACTGATTAGCTAGTTATGAATGCAATTATTATCATGTATGCTACTTTTGTCCTTTGATATTTGTGCATGCACCCGAATACTACTGGTGAAGGATTGTGACGTGTTGGGACAAGGATAGGGAGACCTTCGCTGCAGCTACAACGATCACATTGGATTACAAGTAGGAAAATCTATCCCAACTCGCATTAGGGAAATTTTGAGGTCTAAAATGGGCCTCCTAAGAAAATTATAAAATAATAGTGGAAATAATAAAATAAGATTTGATTACATCATCAAATTTTAGAGGGAAAAAAGAAAAAAATATTTTTTCAACTCATATTTTCAACTTATCTCCCAAAATTTTTACTCAAATTTCATGCGGGAGTACTCGTTGGATGAAAAATTTAATTCCTCATGCAAGGAGTACCCATGTTGCACACTTTCGACGGGTCTCGCTACACAAAAAATGAGAAATGCATGAAAAACGTGATTGTAATCATGTTTTTTTTTTTATGTATTTCTCATTTTTCGTGTAGCAGAGTCCATCGAAAGTGTACAACATGGGTACTCCTTGCATGAGGAATTAAATTTTGCATCCAACGAGTACTCCTACGCAAAATTTGAGTAAAAAATTTGGGAGATAAGTTGAAAATATGAGTTGAAAAAGTAGTTTTATTATTTTATTATTTTTTAATATTTTTATCCTTTTACTTAAATCCCCCATGGTTGAAATCATCTTCTTGAATCCTATTAGTACTTATAAATTTTATTTTATTTTGTACATTTTTCTTAGGAGGCCCATTTTAGACCTCAAAATTCCCCTAATGAACTAGGAACCAACACATTAGGATGTTCCCTTGCTGCTAGACCCACCCCAGGGCTAGAGGGATCATCTCTATCCACAAAGGGGATTTACCTACATAACAATGAGAGCCAACATAAGATGTTCATTCTTCACGGAAAACCATGAGAGGATATTGTTATTAATCACTACTACAGGCCAAACAGAATAGTTGGTGTTTTGGAGGGAATATGGGTTGACGCCATCCATGGCTATGCTCAATCGTAGACTTCGTACTTCATCCTTTAATTTTTTGGGCCATTTATCCTCTATATGCTTCATGGCTATTGAATCAGTTGGGATTAGCATAACTCCCAACTCACTTCTGTGTGAGGCATGCTATCCCTACAACATAGCTAATTCTTTGCAACGAAAGAGCCTCTAAATCCTTGGGATTATAGGCATGTGCGTCAATATCTTAAAAGGAGGACCAGTACATGATTTTCCCTTCTTTTTTTATTTATCATACCTGTCATGCCCACATTTCAGACATATCTCTTTGTCTGCATATTCTCCTCTATATAGAATACAATCATTTGTACATGCATGATATCATATGTACTCAACACCCAACATTTTCAACAATTTCTTTGCCTCTTCGCAGCTACCAGGCAAGACATTATTACTCAGAAGAAACTATCTTTGAATAACCCGTAGTTGGTGATCATGGAAAAATATATTAATAAATGTATATTAATGCTGATATAATTATTAACGTTCATAAAATTTACCATTTGTAATGTTCATTGTACTGTAGTGATTATATTTCTCAAATTTATATAAGGGAGGAATTTATGGTAACTTACCTCAAAATTTCTGAGAAACATGCATTTGACAAGCCAAACTTTGTTTTCAAGTTGTACAGTAACATCATTGTCCCCTAGCTAATCATCATTTTGGAATGCATCTAATAACATTGTATCCATGGCAGTCGTATCCCTTAAGTAATCATCCATACCAACCTCTATTTGATTGCCTCCATTGCCAACTTGTGAAGAACTACTATTGTTGTAGTCATTCCTAATTGGTGAATCTAGACGTAGTGGGAATTGAATCGCTGGTTGATTCAACCATTCTTGGTATCGTTCTTCTCCGATTTTTTCTCTTAATTCAGTCTTCTCTTGATTTGACATTATCATGGGGTGTAATGGAAGATGGTAGGTAGGTCGCTCATCATCACTAGAATCCTAATCATTTAAAAAAATATTTGAACATGATTAGTACAAAATATATGATATCAATTAGTAACCACATTGACAATATTGCATGATTAATTGGTTTGACGTTGAAATAATTACATTAATCAATATACCAAAAAATTATAATTATTACCGTCATTAATGTCCCGAGATTGTTGCTAGAAGATGCAATATTGTTACAATTGACAGGGTGAAGCGACTGTCCATTTTCATCTACCAAATGTGCCTTGCGGTATGCTTCTCCTGATAAGAGCTTTCGATGTTTTGGAGCTGACGTTTGAATATTTTGTGCATCTGAACTCGATTCTGAATTTGCATGAACCTACAAATTTGTATACATTATAAATTTAATTGCAGAATCCAGATTATCCACAGTACCATAAAACATTGGTCGACATTTCGAATCCCAACGGGGATTCATCATCAGGACGAGAATGAAGAATGAAAGAAGGCCGCAAAAGGTCAAGCTATAAATAGTGAAGGATTATGATGTTTGAGAGGAGTCGACAATAGATAAAAATCTTATTTAAATAAATTATTCTTAATTTTAATAAATTTTTTATTTTACTAATAACTAAATTTTCTAATGAATATTTAAAATTTTAAAATTTTAATTTTAAAAACCCTAAGTGCTTAAATTAATTTTAATAAATTAATTAAATTTTTTTATAATAAACCCTAAGTACTTAAATTAATCTTACTAAACTGATTTATATTAATTTTTTAATGCCTCAAATTTTTTATTTAGTGTCTAAATTTTTTATTAATTTTTACTAATGTCTAAATTTATATTTTTATTAATGTCTAAATTTATATTTTAATGACTAAAAATATTTTAAATACACCTTGAGGTATTTAATTCCTAACCTAAATTTTAACCTAAACTAGAATCTACCATTTATTAATCAGAGTGTAATTAAATAAGAAGAATAACTATGTTTATTGATTATAAATAATAATATCTATATATGTTAATAAATAAATGATAATAATTAATGAATATTAATATGATTAATTAAATCCTAATAAGTTATTATAATTTATAAATTACTTTAAACTGAAATATTTGAAATTTTACTTCCCCTCACTGATAATAATTATTAATTAATTAATTTTTATAAATAGAATAAAAATTAATTAACACAAATAATTATTACAAGTGAGTGAAATAAAATGCTTTGTACAGACATGACCCTAAACTGATTACTAAAAGGAGAAGAAGCAAACCTGCAAATTTATAGCTGGGAAGCGAACGAACTTAATGAGAAAATTTGTCTAATAAGAGGCCCCCAACTGTCACTAATCTCGAATCCTCCATCCCTGTTGATGTTATGTGGGTGTTTTATAATATCCACTGCTTCTCTAATCTTTCGTCTCTGATAGTGTTCCTCCCTTGCAATGATTTTAGCATCCTCAAGACGCAAGTGATGTTTCGTTTTCAAGGAGTGATCAACAAGGGTCGAGGTTTGAGATCTCTCATGTTTAATATCGGCACCATGCTCTTTCAGATGTTTTTGAAGAGAGCACCCATTTTCACCGATATAAATCTTCCCACATAAGCAGTCAATCTTGTAAACACCTTTAAGCTGCCCTGAATAATGTTATCTTTAAATGAGCACATATTTTGTCTAATGGTTCCTACTGCTAAGAATTGAGAAAAAATGTCACTCCTTCCCAAAACCCTGGCAATCTTATCTGTCACACCTTTGATGTATGCCAAAAAAACCCTTCCACCGTTCTCCTAAGGATCCTGGCGTCTCTTGGATACGACAGTACCTTTTGTTTTGTTTATGGCTTTGTTTATTTCTCTTTCCTTATACCCTATACTCGAGAAAACAGATGTCAGGTGAGAGAGTTTATAAAAATTAATTAATTAATAATTATTATCACTGAAAGGAAGTAAAATTTCAAATATTGTAGTTAAAAGTATTTTATAAATTATAATAACTTATTATGATTTAATTAATTATATTAATATTCATTAATTATTATCATTTATTTATTAACATATATAGATATTATTATTTATAATCAATAAACATAGTTATTCTTCTTATTTAATTACACTCTAATTAATAAATGGTAGATTCTAGTTTAGGTTAAAATTTAGGTTAGGAATTAAAAACCTCAAGGTGTATTTAAAATATTTTTAGTCATTAAAATATAAATTTAGACATTAATAAAAAATTTAGACATTAAATAAAAAAATTTAGACATTTAAAAATTTTAGACATTAAAAAATTAATATAAATTAGTTTAGTAAGATCAATTTAAGTAGTTAGGGTTTATTATAAAAAAAATTAATTAATTTATTAAAATTAATTTAAGCACTTAGGGTTTTTAAAATTAAAATTTAAAATTTTTAAATATTTATTAGAAAATTTAGTTATTATGAAAATAAAAAATTTATTAAAATTAAGAATAATCTATTTAAATAAGATTTTTATCTATTGTCGGCTCCTCTCAAACATCATAATGCTTCAATATTTATACCTTGACCTTTTGTGACCTCTTTCATTCTTCATTCTCATCCTGAAGATGGATCCCCATTGGGATTCGAAACGTCGACCAATGTTTTATGATACTATGGATAATCTAGATTATGAAATTAACGATAACCACAGAAGTTTAAAAACCATAATTATAAATTTAATTAAGTTGTGCATGATTAACATGGATAAAAAAACATAAATTCAATTAGATAATGAAAATCTAAATAAAATTTGAAGTAAATATTACGTCTCGAGATGGATAGGAAGAACTCCGTGATGGACTTTGAGAAATATTATAGAAAGAGCTAGATTTTGAAGAATTGTCCATGTTAGTGTCAGTAATTTCATACTTCCACCAGGGATAAAAACACATTTGCATGTGCATCTTAGGTGTCTCACTCTAAATAATTTTCAATCATTCCACTAGGTCATGATATAAAATTGTTCCACTGGTGGTTGTCCTTGTCAAGTGTCCCATTTTCCTTCACAATTATATGCCTACTGACCCTCTTCCATGTCTTCATCATGCTATTCAGTATCCCAAAGGCTGCCAACTCAGAAATCCACATGCCAACACATCAAATGTGAAAGGAAGTTGTCTTTTCCCAAGGGTGCCCAAGTCATCATTGTTCACAAGCACTAAACTTTAATTTCTTCTCCTACTAAATCTAGGGTTTGCTATGAAAAAGAGGAATATGAGCAAAGGAGCCATAAGGTAGGTCATATCAGTAAGTATGAGGCCATTCCAACTCATAATATCATGTCTCCGTCATTTTTTAAGAAATCATTCCATGAATCAAGCCATTTGCCACTCATAGGGCCAGTTTCGCTTCAAACTATGTTTCTGACCAAACAAAGATGAAATTAACAAAAGTGAGAGCGGTTTTTGTCCCAATAGGTAAATAAAGAAAACCCTCCTTCAATTTTACATAGGTGTCATGTTTTTAGAGAAACGTCAAAAATACATTTGCCACAAGAGAATTGATGCACTTCTGGAGTGACCTTGGGAAACTCAAATTTTCTCATAGCTGGAGTTTCCAAATGACTTCCTTGATGAGTCAAATGATAACTAGATAAAGATTTTTTCCAATGAGCTATCATGAGATCAATTTGGAGTTGAGTAAGGCCTCCAAAAGTTTCCTGCACCATCACTCTGTATTTATGCACCTTCATTCAACACTTTTTGACCAATCTTGGTAAACTAAAATTTTTACCAAGAAAATGAACCCCAAAGGTATATTTCGAAAGTAGACATGATAAGCTTTCCAACGAGCTATCCTGGGCCCAATTTGGACATCGGGAAGGCCTCCAAATGTGGTCTGCAAAACACTGCTTCTTGGCGCTGCACGTTTACACAGTGAAGGTTTTGAAGGATTTCATTGCTCCCATCAAGCTCAGGTTTCCTCATAAACTTTTCCAAGGATTTTTTGATCAATAAGTGCACATAAAACACCTCTCTTTTCACATGTTTTTTGTTCCATTAAAGAGTTGAAAGTGTTATAGCCTATGAAACCCTAGTTTTTTTATTCCTTTCTTATTTTCATTCATGTTTCCCATGTTCATATCCCTAAAACAACTATTATTAAAAAAATATAACATCCTAGGGTTTTCTTAAACCTAGGTTATCATTTACATTATCGCTTCCTCCATTTTTCACAGCTTCTCCTTTCAAATCCATATTCCCTTCATTTTATTCCATTTACCCTAGGGTTTTCACTAGATTAGGCTCCCTTGCATATTCACATTTCATTCATTTCCCCACACCTCCATTCACTTCACACTCCTTCATTTCATTCATCATCTCCCTAGGGTGTTGAACACCAAATACATCATGACAACATAGCGGAGGTGAAATTAGCAAGCCTAAGAGGGTAGATTTCGGCACATTGGTACATACTTATCAGAGAGGTCATAGGTACGTGTTTGCTTCACTTGGATTGAAAGGGGCCATGATTTCTTCATCAATAGAGAAGGTATAAAAAGGTAAGGAAAAGGTAATAGAGCCAAACATTGATGATGAGGAGGGAAAACATGAGACAGAGCATGAATTTCAGTTGATTTACCTAGGTGAGGAAAATGAGGACAAAATCACCAATGTATTTCTTAAAGGCAAAGAAGCATGGTTTGAGAGGGTCAAAAAACACTTGGAGAAGATATTGGTCAAGGTTCAAAAATACAATGACATTCAAAGAAATATGGAAAAGCATTATGCCATGAGGAACAAAATTGTAAGGGCCAAACTCAAACGAGCCCATGCAAAAATTCAAGATTTGACCAAGAAAAAGGAGAACGATAGGTTAGACATACTTGATGAGGTGTATATTCATGCCTCCAACCCTTTATCAGCAAGTAAACTCATAATTCTGGACAAATTTTGGCACATTTGACACTTTAGTGCAAATTTTGGTTTTTGGGCAATTTTGACAAACATAAATTCTGCTAAATGCGCAAAGACACTAGCGCTGCGCAAAATGGCCACCACTGTCATGTTACAAATAATAAGAACATCAACTCCAGAAAGTTTCATAATATTTCAAGGAGAAATGGTCCCTAAAAGAGGAAAAAAACCAAGGAAAAATCATGTTTCTACCCTCTTTTTGACTCTGGCACTGCGCGTTTACCAGTTTTGGGAGAACAAGTTTTTGGCAGGGTAGATGGACACCATTTTGAAACATGGAGGTATATTTGGAAACTAGACTTAGATTTATTTCAAATGAGATATCATGGAGATGATTTTGACATCAGGAAGGCCTCCAAAATTTTCCTGTAAGACAGGCTATTTTTTCTATCATGGCGCTACGCGTTTACCAGGAAAATGCAGTTTTCCTCATCTTCAACAAAATTTTGAATTTTTGACTTCTTTCTTTGGTTAAATGAGAAAATTACTGATGTAAATGGTCATGGTGAATGTAAATGTCATGTTTTTACTTTTATCTAGGGTATATACATTAGATAAGTCCTCTAAAGGTCAACTGAATCAGTTTCCTCTCTTTTAGAGGCAAATTATTGAGTTTTCCTAGTCTTTAGATTCTTGTTTGGGATTAGGTGAAACTGAACCCTATCTCATGGATTCGACTCCCTGAGGCTAGGGAGAGTGGTTTTTAGGTCTATTTCATGTATTTTATCAGTCATTGTAATGGTTGGACTCACTTGGAGCTTAGGCATCTCAAGAGACATTTGTATCAGTTTGGCTTGGACATTAATGATAAATTTGCAGCTATTTCTTTGGGATCCATGTGGTATGTAGTGTTTGACATAGTTTCTTATTTTTTACCATTTATATGAATGTATTATAGCTCATAAACCATTTTCATGTCTATGATATGCTTAATTTCAAGTTGAAAGGCAGAATTCATGTTTCATGCTCTGTTTTGGGAAATTTAACATAATTTGTTTATTTTCGTCAGTTTAGTGAGAATTCATCTTGTATGCTCTTCCTAACTCCTCAACAGTATCTTCACCTCACAATAATAATCTTCTAATGTCAAACATTCTACCTACCTTTCCCCTCAGAACCCTTGTAAATTTTGACCTAATTTCCTTGCCCTAGTTGTTTGACTCCTCTTGATCCAGCAATACCCTAAACAATCAAAATCAAAACCTTGAGCTACTATACCTAGCCTAATATCTTCTTTCCTCAGTCATTTTGATTGTGATCCATAAGGAGAGAGCCCTCTCCTGGCCTAGTAGGGCTAGCTACTTGGCTAAGCGTGGTTTGAGGTTACCTCGGAATTTCCTTTCTCAGCCTGAGGTTCACTCTGAGTGATAACAATTTTGGCGACCATATTGGGGAAGAAGAAAGATCATATATTCCCTGGGAAAGAACGAAAAATTTTAGATGTGATTGTTGAAGGTGGACAACAATCAGATGCATATGAAGGCTGAAGTCTTCACCTGGCGACTCCAACTTGATGTAAAGACTCCACTGGAGGATCGACCTTGTCAGCAGGAAAATGGAAGGATCTTACACAAAGGTCAGGTATTCAAAGTGGAATTGTATTTAAGATCTAATTTGATTTCTTGTAGATTACTTATTTTATTTTCTTGAAACTATCCTAAAAGTTTTTTGGAGTTTGTTGTATGATAAAGATGAACAAAATATTTATTCTACCAATCTGAAAAGTGTAAATATTGAGTTTTCCTTTTCATCTTGGTCCACATCCTTTTTCTGAATCTTATGTTGATCATCTTCAAATTGATGAGCCCAAAGAGATCAAGACTATTCCTACAACTTCTATACATACTCCTACACCTTGTAAAATTCTAGATCGATACAAACCACTCATCTTACCTCCTATACTCCATGCTTCCCCTGAAAATCATTACCTCTATTTGCCAAGGTTTGATGGTGAATATGACAACATCAATGCTAAGATACATATGCAAAATTTTGAGAATTTCCTTGGCCTTTTTGAAGTTGACGAAGAGGATGTCAGTTTCAGGCTATTTGCTCTTTCCTTGCAAGGAAGAGTCAAGAGTTGGTTCAAAAGCTTGCCTGCCGCAAGTATCTCATATTTCCCGCGGTTCGTCAAATTTTTCCTCGACGGGTGGGTGGTCAAAAAAAACCCTTTACTAATTCTAAAAGAGTATGACCAGCTGAAAAGACAGCTAGGGGAGACAATACAACAATTTTCTGCCAGATTCAAGCAAGTCTATTATTCGATACTTGCTAATATAAGATCCCCTCTTGGCTCAGCTCTTTTACATTACTTGAATGCCTTTGATCCAGAAATGGAGTTTCAACTGAGAGAAAGAAACCTTGCAACACTTGAAAAGATGTAGAATAGTGCATTAGATGTAGAGGCTAATTTTTTGATCAGAAGAGAAAAGATGAAGGAAGAAGAGAAGAAGAAAATTTCAGAGCACCTAACATATTTAGAGGTAAAGCTCGACATTTTGGTAAGTAAAATAGAGGAAATGATGCAAAATATCACCATGAGAGATGTATTTTCCATTCAAGATCATCATGACCCACTTATCCCAGAAAAATAAGAGTTTGCAAACCCTAAATATTTTCCTCCTAATCCCAGCCACCATAGATCAAAAAATGGATTTATAGATAAATTCTAGGAGAAAAAATATGATAATATAATGTGTATGATTGGTGACATTACTTATATTGATGATTTTCCAAATTTTGATCAGTATGATGATGATTATGTTCTCCAAACTGAGGCTAATCTTGTAGAGCAATCAATAGTTGGTTTGTGGGAGGAAGTTTAGTTGCAGCAGCTTGAAAAAAGTGATCAGCTGATGCATATTTATGATGACAAAGATGAGGAAAATGCTGAAAATTTTGAAATAAGTGAAGGATATTTTCCTTTATGTTTTCTTCATTTAAATTTCTGAAAGAAAATTTTTCCAAGATTAGAAATCAACAGTCTTTCAATTTTGATGTTGAGGTTGAGGTAGATAATGAATTTCTTGAGGAAGTTGTTAATGAGAAACCTTCTCCTGAAATGGTTGAGGAAATAATTTGCGACATAGAATCCTCCTTAGCTCCAGATTTGCAGCCACCGAATTCCATTGAATGTCAAGTTGCAGATGAAGGCTTGGAAGCTGAAACATATGATCAAATGACCCAATATGTTGCAACAATCTTTTAAAATTTTGATGACCCAATAGCTGATGTGTTAGATGATATCTGCAGTAAAATTCCTTCTCCATTAGCTAACTATGAGCCTGAAAAGAGTGTTGATATAAAACTGATCCAACAACCGATTTCATTTTTTTGTTCAGCAAGTGTTTCATTACAAAGCTCATACTAAGATTTTCAGTTATATCAAGAGATTAATGAAAAATATTCTTCTTTTTTTTGTTGATAATCATGAAAAATTAGTCATTCACGAGTTTCAGGATCCTTTTGTCAACTTGCTATAGTCATCAAAGAAGGAGAGCACAGATGTTAGGAAAATTTTAAAACCTAGGTACGAAGACTACTTAGAGCAGAGCAGTAACATATTAGATGGGCTGGAAATCAATATGTATTCCTATGAAGATACTTTCACATCATTCTTGAGGTCAGTCGGTGGGCTCATGCTTTGCAATTTCACCAAGATTCGATCTGTTGACAAGTTTTCATGGGAGTTGCCTTTCAGTAGCTCTCTCTTCTTGCTCATAAGCAAGCACTTACGGAGAATTCAAACAGCAACCATAATGCTTACATGGTTGCATTGGTTGTTCCATTTCACTTGATCAGGTGATGTATGGATCAATTAGAGTAGGTTTTGTTGAGTAATCTCAGTTCTGAGCATCTTTTTCAGTTTTTCAGTTGTTTTTTAGTCTGAGTCAATTCAGTTTATTGATTCAAGTTTCTTTCAGTATTTAGTTTGGTTTTAGCTATTGACTCCATGCCCAGTGGATAGGCACTTGGTCTATAGTGTTCTTGGTACCTCCAAGGAGCTACCATCCCCAGCTGGAGCCAATGTCAGTTTCATTATTTGCATACTTCCACCAGGGATCAAAACACATTTGCATGTGCATCTTAGGTGTCTCACTCTAAAGAATTTTCAATCATTCCACTAGGTCATGATATAAAATTGTTCCACAGGTGGTTGTCCTTGTCAAGTGTCCCATTTTCCTTCACAAGTATATGCATGTTGACCCTCTTCCATGTCTTCATCATGCTATTTAGTATCCCAAAGGCTTCCAACTCTGAAATCGACATGCCAACACATCAAATGTGAAAGGGAGTTGTCTTTTCCCAAGGGTGCCCAAGTCATCATTGTTCACAACCACTAAACCCTAATTTCCTCTCCCATTAAAGTTAGGGTTTTCTATGAAAAAGAGGCATATGAGTAGCGGAGCCATAAGGTAGGTCATATTATTAAGTATGAGGCCTTTCCAACTCATAATATCATGTCTCCATCTTTTTTTAAGAAATCATTCCAAGAATTAAGCCATTTTCCACTCATAGGGCCAGTTTCGCTTCAAACTATGTTTCTGACCAAGAAGATATGAAATTAACAAAATTGAGAGAGGTTTTTTTTCCCTAATAGGTCAATAAATAAAAACCTCCTTCATATTTTACACAGGTGTCATGGTTTTAGAGCAATGTCAAAAATACAATTGCCACGGGAGAATTGCTTCACTTCTGGAGTGACCTTGGGAAAATCAAGTTTTCTCATAGCTTAAGTGTCCAAATGACCTTCTTGATGAGTCAAATGATAACTAGACAAAGATATATTTACAATGGGCTATCATGATCTCAATTTGGAGTTGATAAAGGCCTCGAAAAGTTGCCTACAATAGCACTCTGCATTTATGCACCTTCATTCAACACTTTTTGACCAATCTTGGGAAAATTATTTTTTTACCAAGAAAATGAACCCCAAAGGTATATTTTGAAATTAGACAAGATAATATTTCCAACGAGCTATCCTAGGCCCATTTTGGACATCGTGAAGGCCTCCAAATGTGGTCTGCAAAACAGTGCTTCTTGGCACTGTGCGTTTGATTTGGTGTTGCACGTTTACACAGTGAAGGTTTTGAAGGATTTCACTGCTTCCATCAAGTTCAGGTTTCCTCATAAAATTCTCCAAGGAGTTTTTGATCAGTAAGTGGACATAAAACACCTCTCTTTTCACATTTTTTGTTGTTCCATTAAAGATTTGAAAGAGTTATAGCCTATGAAACCCTAGTTTTTTTATTCCTTTCTCATTTTCATTCATATTTCCCATGTTCATATCCCTAAAAAATATATCAGTCAAAAATAGAACATCCTAGGGTTTTCTTAAAGCTAGGTTATCATTTTCATTATCGCTTCCTCCATTTGTCACAACTTCTCCTTTCTAATCCATATTCCCTTCATTTTATTCCATTTACCCTAGGGTTTTCACTAACCTAGGCTCTCTTGCATATTCAAATTTCCTTCATTTCACCACACCTCCATTCACTTCAAACTCTATTTAATTCATCATATCCCTAGTGTTTTGAACACCAAATACATCATGGCAACCTAGCAGAGGTGAAATTAGCAAGCCTAAGAGGGTTGATTTGGGCACATTGGTACATACTTATCAGAGAGGTCATAGGAACGTGTTTGCTTCACTTGGAGTGAAAGGCACCATGCATTCTTCATCAACACAGCAGGTAGACAAAGGTAAGGAAAATTTAATAGAACCAAACATTGATGATGAGGAGGGAAAACATGAGACAGAGCATGAATATTAGTTGATTTACCTAGGTGAGGAAAATGAGGAAAAAATCACCAATGTAGTTCTTAAAGGAAAAGAAGCATGGTTTGAGAGGGTCAAAAAACACTTGGAGCAGCGCTTGGTCAAGGCTCAAAAATACAATGAAATTCAGAGAAATATGGCAAAGCATTATGCCATGAGGAACAAAATTGCAAGGGTCAAACTCAAACGAGCCCATGCAAAAATTTGAGCTTTGATCGAGCAAAAGGAGAAGGATAGGTTAGACATACTTGATGAAATGTCTCTTCATGCCTCCAACCCTTGATCAGCAAGTAAACTCACAATTTTGGAAAAAATTTGGCACATTTGACACTTTAGTGCAAATTTTGGTTTTTGGGCAATTTTGACAAACAAAAATTCTGTTAAACGTGCAACGCCACTAGCGTTGCGCTCTTTTTTGGGGCATCCAATTGCAAAATGGCCACCAAAATCATGTTAATAATGATGAGGACATAAACTCTAGAAAGTTTCAGAAGATTTGGAGGAGAATTGGTCCCTCAAAGAGGAAAAAAAACCACCCAAAAATCATGTTTCTGCCCTCTTTTTTACTTTGGCAATGCACGTTTACCAGTCTTGGGAGAACACGTATTTGGCAAGGTGGATGGACTCCATTGTGAACACTAGAGGCATATCTGGAAACTACACCGAGATATATTTCGAATGAGCTATCATGGAGCTGATTTGGACATTGGTAAGGCCTCTAAACGTTGCTTGTAAGACATGCTATTTTTTCTGTCATGGCATTGTGCGTTTACCAGGAAAATGCAATTTTCATCATCTTCAGCAAAATTTTGACTTTTTGACTTTTTACTTGGGAAAATGAGAAAATTGCTGATGTAAATGGTCATGCTGAATGTAAATGTCATGTTTTGACTTTTATCTAGGGTAGATACATTGTATAAGTCCTTTAAAGGTCAAATGAATCAGTTTCCTCTCTTTTAGAGGCAAATTGTTGAGTTTTCCTAGTCTTTAGATTCTTGTTTGGGAGTAGGTGAAACTAATCCCTATCTCATGGATTCGACTCCTTGAGGCTAGGGAGAGTGGTTTTGAGGTCTATTTGATGTATTTTCTCATTCATTGTAATGGTTGGACTCACTTGGAGCTTTGGCATCTTAAGAGACATTTGTATCAGTTTGGCTTCGACATTAATGATAAATTTGCAGCTATCTCTTTGTGATCCATGTGGTATGAAATGCTTGACATATTTTCTTCTTTGTGATCATTTCTATGAATGTATTGTAGCTCATAAACGATTTTAATGTCTATGATATGCTTAATTTCAAGTTGAAAGGAAGAATTCATGTTTCATGCTCTGTTTTGGGAAATTTAGCATAATTTGTTTATTTTCATTAGTTTAGGGAGAATTCATCTTGTATGCTCTTCATAAATCCTCACCAGTATATTCACCTCACCATAATCATCTTCTAATTTAAAACCTTCTACCTACCTTTCCCTTTAGAACCCTTGCAAATTTTGACCTAATTCCCTTGCCCTAGTTGTTTGACTCCTTCTGATCCAACAAAACCCTAAACAATCAAAATCAAAACCTTGAGCTACTATACCTAGCCTAATATCTTCTTTCCTTAGTCATTTTGACTGTGATCCATACGGATAGAGCCCTCTCCTAGCCTAGTAGGGCTAGCTACTTGGATAAGCATGGTTTGAGGTTACCTCAGAATTTCCTTTCTCAGCCTAAGGTTCAATCTAAGAGATAACAATTTTGGCGACCATACTGGGGAATATGAAAGATCATATATTCCTTGGGAAATAATGAAAAAGTTTAGATATGATTGCTGAAGGTGGACAACAATCAGAAGCATATGAATGTTGAACTCTTCACTTGGTGACTCCAAATTGATGTAAAGACTCCATTGGAGGATCAACCTTGCCAGCAGGAAAATGGAAGGATATTACACAAAGGTCAAGTATTCAAAGTGGAATTGTATTCAAGATATAATCTTATTTCTTGTAGATTACTTCTTTTCTTTTCCTAAAACTATCCTAAAAGTTTTCCGGAGTTTGTTGTATGATAAAGATGATCAAAATCTTGATTCTACTGATTTGAAAAGTGTAAATACCGAGTTTTCCTTTGATCTTGGTCCACATCCTTTTTCTAAATCTTATGATGATCATCTTCAAATTGATGATCCCAAAGAGATCAAGACTGATCCTACAACTTCTATACATACTCCTACGCCTTGTAAAATTCCAGATCAATACAAACCACTGATCTTACCTCCTATACTCCATGCTCTCCCTGAAAATAATTACCTATATTTGTCAAGGTTTGATGGTGAATGTGGTAACATCACTGTTGAGAAACATATGCAGAATTTTGAGACTTTCCTTGACATTTTTGAATTTGATGAAGAGGATGTCAGTATCAGGCTATTCGCTCTTTCCTTGCAAGGCGGAGTCAAGAGTTGGTTCAAAATGTTATTTGCCGCAAGTATCTTAGATTTCCCACAGTTTTTCAAACTTTTCCTCGATAGCTGGGTGATCAAACAAAACCATTTCCTAATTCTAAAAGAGTATGACTAGCTGAAAAGATAGCTAGGGGAGACAGTACAACAATTTTCTGCCAGATTCTATCAAGTCTATTATTCGATACCTGCTAATATAAGACCCCCTCCTGGCTCAGCGCTTTTACATTACCCAAATACCTTTAATCTGGAAATGGAGTTTCAGTTGAGAGAAAGAAACCTTGCAACACTTGAAAAGATGCAGAGCAGTGCAGTAGATGTAGAGGCTAATTTGTTGATCAGAAGAGAAAAGATGAAGGAAGAAGAGAATAAGAAAATTGCAGAGCATCTGACATATTCAAAGGTAAAACTCGACATTTTGGTAAGTAAAATAGATGAAATGATGCAAAAGATCACCATGAGACATGTATTTTCTGTTCAAGATCATCATGACCCACTTATCCTAGAAAAATAAGAGATTGCAAACCCTAAATATTTTCCTGCTAATCCCAACCACCATAGATCAGAAAATGGATTTGTAGATCAATTCAAGGAGAAACAATTTGATAATATAATGTGTATGATTGGTGACATTACTTATATTGATGATTTGCCAAAGTTTGATTAGTATGATGATGATTATGTTCTCTAAACTGTAGCTAATCTTGTAGAGCAACCAACAGTTGGTTTGTGGGAGGAAGTTCAGTTGCAGCAACTTGAAAATAGTGATCAGTCAATGCATATTTATGATGACAGAGATGAGGAAAATGCTGAAAATTTAGAAATAAGTGAAGGATATTTGCCTTTATGTTTTTCTTCATTTCAATTTTTGAAAGAAAAATTTTCTAAGATTATAAATCAGTAGTCTTTCAGTTTTGATGTTGAGTTTGAGGTAGATAATGAACTTCTTGAGAAAGTTGTTAATGAGAAACCTTCTCCTTAAATGGTTGAGGAAATCATTTCCGACATAGAATCCTCCATAGCTCCAGATTTGTAGCCACCGAATGACATTGAATGTCAAGTTGCAGATGAAGGCTTGGAAACTGAAACATATGATGAAATGATACAAGATGATTTTGTACCATTGTGTTCTAAATAATTTCAATTTTTAAAGGAAAATTTTCATAATGTCTCTAAATAAAAGGATGAGAAACCTGTAGAAAGTCATGCAGTCTCATTAGAAACAATTGAAAATAGGTTGCAGCAGTATTTTCAATTTTTTCATGACCCAATAGCTGATGTGTTAGATGATATCTGTAGTAAAATTCCTTCTCCAATAGCTAACTGTGAGCCTGAAAAGAGTGTTGATATAAACCTGATTCGACAGCCGACTTCATTGTTTTTTTCAAAAGGTGTTTCATTACAAAGCTCATGCCAAGAATTGCAGTCATGTCAGGAGAGTAATGAAGAATATTCTTGTTTTTTTGTTCATCATCATGAAAAATTATTCATTCATGAGTTTCAGGATCCTTTGTCAACTTGCTGCAATAATAAAAGAAAGAAAGCACATATGTTAGGAAAATTTTAAAACCTAGGTACAAAGACTACCCAGAGCAGAGCAGTAACATATTAGATGGGCTGGAAATCAATATGTATTCCTATGAATATCCTTTCACAGAATTCTTGAGGTCATTCGGTGGGCTCGTGCTTTGCAATTTCACCAAGATTCGATCCGTTGACAAGTTTTCATGGGAGTTGCCTTTCAGTAGCTCTCTCTTCTTGCTCATAAGCAAGCACTTACAGAGAATTCAAATAGAAGCCAAAATTCTTACATGGTTGCATTGGTTGTTCCATTTCACTTGATCAGGTGATGTATGGATCAATTAGAGTAGGTTTTGTTGATTAAGCTCAGTTTCAAGCATATTTTTCAGTTTTTCAGTTGTGTTTTAGTCTGAGTCGGTTTAGTTTATTGAGTCAATTTTATTTCAATATTCAGTTTGGTTTTAGCTATTGACTCCATGCCCAACGGATAGGCACTTGGTCTACAGTGTTCTTGGAACCGCCAAGGAGCTACCATTCCCAGCTGGAGCCAATGTCAGTGTCAGTATTTTCATACTTCCGCCAGGGATAAAAACACATTTGCATGTGCATCTTAGGTGTCTCACTCTAAATAATTTTCAATCATTCCACTAGGTGATCATACAAAATTTTTCCAGTGGTGGTTTTCCTTGTCAAGTGTCCCATTTTCCTTCACAGGTATATGCCTGCTGACCCTATTCCATGTATTCATCATGCTATTTAGTATCCCAAAGGCTGCCAAATCAGAAATCCACATGCCAACACATCAAATGTGAAAGGGATTTGTCTTTTCCAAAGGGTGCCCAAGTCATTAGTGTTTACAAGCACTAAACCCTAATTTCCTCTCCCATTAAAGCTTTGGTTTGCTATGAAAAAGAGGCATATGAGAAGAGGATCCATAAGGTAGGTCATATTAGTAAGTATGAGGCCATTCCAACTCATAAGATCATGTCTCCATCATTTTTTAAGAAATCATTCCAAGAATCAAGCCATTTGCCACTCATAGGGCCAGTTTTGCTTCAAACTATGTTTCTAACCAAGAAGAGATGAAATTAAAAAAAGTGAGAGAGGCTTCTTTGCCTAATAGGTCAATAAAGAAAAAAATCCTTCAGTTTTTACACAGGTGTCATGGTTTTAGAGCAATGCCAAAAATACAAGTGCCACGAGAGAATTGTTGCACTTCTAGAGTGACCTTGGGAAACTCAAGTTTTCTCATAGCTGGGGTGTCCAAATGACTTTCTTGATGAGTCAATTGATAACTAGACAGAGTGATATTTCGAATGAGATATCATGAGCTAAATTCGGTGTTGAAGAAGGCCTCCAAAAGTTTCCTGCACCAACACTCTACATTTCTACACCTTCATTCAACACTTTTTGACCAATCTTGGGAAAATCAATTTTTTACCAGGAAAATGAACTCCAAACAGAAAAAAAAGAAGGTATATTTGGAAATTAGACAAGATAATATTTCCAAACAACTACCATGGGCCTAATTTTGACACTGGGAAGGCATCAAATGTGGTCTGCAAAACAGTTCTTCTTGGCGCTGCACGTTTACATAGTGAAGGTTTTGAAGGATTCCACTACTTCCATCAAGCTTAGGTTTCCTCATAAAATTCTTCAAGGATTTTTCTATTAGTAAGTGGACATAAAACACCTCTATTTTCACATGTTTTTTGTTCCATTAAAGATTTGAAAGTGTTATAGCCTATGAAACCCTAGTTTTTTTATTCCTTTCTCATTTTCATTCATATTTCCCATGTTCATATCCATAAAAAATATATCAGTAAAAAATAGAACATCCTAGGGTTTTCTTAAACCTAGGTTATCATTTTCATTATCGCTTCCTCCATTTTTCATAGCTTCTCCTTTCAAATCCATATTCCCTTCATTTTATTCCATTTACCCTAGGGTTTTCACTAGCCTAGGCTCTCTTGCATATTCACATTTCCTTCATTTCCCCACACCTTGATTCACGTCACACTCCTTCATTTCATTCGTCATCTCCCTAGGGTTTTTAACACCAAATACATCATGGCAACCTAGCGGAGGTGAAATTAGCAAGCCTAAGAGGGTTGATTTCGGCACATTGGTACATACTTATCAAAGAAGTCATAGGAACATGTGTGCTTCACTTGGAGTGAAATGCGCCATGCCTTATTCATCAACACAACAGGTAGACAAATGTAAGGAAAAGTTAATAGAACCAAACATTGATGATGAGGAGGGAAAACATGATACAGAGCATGAATATTAGTTTATTTACCTAGGTGAGGAAAATGAGGACAAAATCACCAATGTAGTTCTTAAAGGAAAAGAATAATGGTTTGAGAGGGTCAAACAACATTTGGAGCAGCTCTTGGTCAAGTCTAAAAAATACCATGACATTCAGAGAAAAATGGCAAAGCATTATGCCATGAGGAACAAAATTGCAAGGGCCAAACTCAAACGAGCCCATGCAAAAATTTAAGCTTTGACTGAGTAAAAGGAGAAGGATAGGTTAGAAATACTTTTTGAGGTGTATCTTCATGCCTCCAACCCTTGATCAGGAAGTAACCTCATAATTTTGGACAAATTTTGGGACATTTGACACTTTAGTGAAAATTTTGGTTTTTGGGCAATTTTGACAAACAGAAATTCTGCTAAACATTCAATGCCACTGGTGCTCCACTCTTTTTTGGGGAATCCAATTGCAAAATGGCCATCACCATCATGCTAATAATGATGAGGACATAAAATCCAGCAAGTTTCAAAATATTTGGAGGAGAACTAGTCCCTCAAAGAGGAAAAAAACCACCAAAAAATCATGTTTCTGCCCTCTTTTTGACTCTGGTGCTGCGCATTTATGAGTCTTGGGCGAACATGTTTTTGGCAGGGTAGATGGACACCATTTTGAAAAATGGAGGCATATTTGAAAACTAGACTTAGAGAGATTTCCAATGAGCTATCATGAAGTTGATTTGGACAT
Source organism: Pinus albicaulis (assembly GCA_034641835.2). Classification (NCBI taxonomy): domain Eukaryota; kingdom Viridiplantae; phylum Streptophyta; class Pinopsida; order Pinales; family Pinaceae; genus Pinus; species Pinus albicaulis. Next base: position 1,174,652,071 of record CM076579.1, on the reverse strand, counting down.
CGAGAAGGCCTCCAAAAGTTTCTTGTAAGACAGACTATTTTTTCTGTCATGGTGCTACGCGTTTACCAGGAAAATGCAGGTTTCATCATCTTCAGCAAAATTTTCACTTTTTGACTTTTTACTTGGGAAAATGAGAATATTACTGATGTAAATGGTCATGATGAATTTAAAAGTCATTTTTTAACTTTTCTCTTGGGTAGATACATTAGATAAGTCCTCTAAAGGTCAAATGAGTCAGTTTCCTCTCTTTTAGAGGCAAATTGTTGAGTTTTCCTAGTCTTTAGATTCTTGTTTGGGAGTAGGTGAAACTGATCCCTATCTCATGGATTCGACTCCCTAAGGCTAGGGAGAGTGGTTTTGAGGTCTATTTTATGTATTTTCTCAGTCATTGTAATGGTTGGACTCACTTGGAGCTTTGGCATCTCAAGAGACATTTGTATCAGTTTGGCTTGGACATTAATGATAAATTTGCAGCTATTTCTATGGGATCCATGTGGTATGCAGTGTTTGACATAGTTTCTTCTTTTTTATCATTTGTATGAATGTATTGTACCTCATAAACCATTTTCATGTCTATGATATGCTTAATTTCCAGTTGAAAGGTGGAATTCATGGTCCAAGCTCTGTTTTGGGAAATTTAGCATAATTTGTTTATTTTCGTCAGTTTAGGGAGAATTCATCTTGTATGCTCTTCCTAACTCCTCACCAGTCCCTTCACCTCACCATAATCATCTTTTAATTTCAAACCTTCTACCTACCTTGCCCCTTAGAACCCTTGCAAATTTTTACCAAATTTCCTTGCCCTAGTTGTTTGACTCCTCCTGATCCAACAAAACCCTAAATAATCAAAATCAAAACACTGAGCTACTATACCTAGCATGATATCTTCTTTCCTCAGTCATTTTTACTGTGATCCATATAGAGAGAGCCCTCTCATGGCCTAGTAGGGCTAGCTACTTGGCTAAGCGTGGTTTGAGGTTACCTCAAAGTTGCCTTTCTCAGCCTGAGGTTCAATCTGAGTGATAACAATTTTGGTGACCATACTGGGGAAGAAGAAAGATCATATCTTCCCTGGGAAATAATGAAAATTTTTAGATCTGATTGTTGAAATTGGACAACAATCAGATGCATACAAACCACTCATATTACCTCTTATAATCCATGCTTTCCCTAAAAATCCTTACCTATATCTGTCGAGGTTTGATGGTGAATATGATAACATCACTGCTGAGAGACATATGCGGAATTTTGAGACTTTCCTTGTCCTTTTCGAAGTTGATGAAGAGGATGCCAGTATCAGACTATTTTCTCTTTCCTTAAAAGGTAGAGTCAAGAGTTGGTTCAAAATCTTGCCTTCCATGAGTATCTCAGATTTCACGCAGTCCGTCAAAGTTTTCCTCGATAGGTGGGTGGTCAAAAAAAACCCTTTCCTAATTCTAAAAGAGGATGACCAGTTGAAAAGAAAGCTAGGGGAGACAGTACAATAGTTTTCTGCCAGGTTCAATCAATTCTATTATTCGATACCTGTTGATATAAGACCCCCTCCTGGCTCAGCTCTTTTACATTACCTGGAAGCCATTGATCCAAAAATAGAGTTTCAGCTGAGAGAAAGAAACCTTGCAACACTTGAAAATATGCAGAACAATGCAATAGATGTAGAGGCTAATTGGTTGTTCAGAAGAGAAAAGTTGAAGGAAGAAGAGAAGAAGAAAATTGCAGAGCACCTAACATCTTCAGAGGTAAAGCTCGACATTTTGGTAAGTACAATAGAGGAAATGATGCAAAAGATCACATGAGAGATGTATTTTCCATTCAAGATCATCATGACCCACTTATCCCAGAAAAATAAGAGATTGCAAACCCTAAAGATTTTCGTGCTAATCCTAGCCACCATACATCATAAAATGGATTTGTATATCAACTCAAGGAGAAACAATCTTATAATCTAATGTGTATGATTGGTGACATTACTTATATTGATGATTTTCCAAAGTTTTATCAGTATGATGATGATTTTTTTCTCCAAACTGAAGCTAATCTTGTAGAGCAATGAACAGTTCGTTTGTAGGAGGAAGTTTAGTTGCAGTAGCTTGAAAAGAGTGATCAGCCGATGCATATTTATGATGACAGAGATGAGGAAAATGCTGAAAATTTTGAAATAATTGAAGGATATTTGCCTTTATGTTTTGCTACATTTCAATTTTTGAAAGAAAATTTTCTAAGATTAGAAATCAACGGTCTTTCAGTTTTGATGTTGACGTTGAGGCAGATAATGAACTTTTTGAGCAAGTTGTTAATGAGAAACCTTCTCCTGAAATGATTGAGGAAATCATTTGCGACATAGAATCCTCCTTAGCTCCATATTTGCAGCCACCGAATGCCATTGAATGTCAAGTTTCAGATGAAGGCTTGGAACTTGAAACATATGATCAAATGATACAAGATGATTTTGTACCATTTTGTTTTGAAGAATTTCAATTTTAAAGGAAAATTTTCATAATATCTCTAAAGAAAAGGATGAGCAACCTATAGAAAGTAAAGTAGTCTCATTAGAAACAATTAAAAATAGGTTGCAGTAGTATTTTCAAATTTTTCTTGACCCAATAGCTGATGTGTTAGATGATATTTGCAGTAAAAGTCCTTCTCCATTAGCTAACTATGAGCCTGAAAAGAGTGTTGATATAAAACTGATCCGAGAGACGACTTCATTGCTTTGTTCAGCAGGTGTTTCATTACAAATATCATACCAAGATTTGCAGTCATATCAAGAGAGTAATGAAGAATATTCTTGTTTTGTTGTTGATCATCATGAAAAATTAGTCATTCATGAGTTTCAGGATAATTTTTTCAACTTGTTGAAGTCATGAAAGAAAGAAAGCACAGATGTTAGGAAAATTTTAAAACCTAGGTACAAAGACTACCTAGAGCAGTGCAGTAACATATTAGATGTGCTATAAATCAATATGTATTCCTATGAAGATCCTTTCACAACATTCTTGAGGTCAATCGGTTGGCTTGTTATTTGAAATTTCACCAAGATTCGATCTGTTGACAAAATTTCATGGGAGTTTCCTTTCAGTAGATCTCTCTTCTTACTCATAAGAAAGAACTTATGGAGAATTCAAACAGTAGCCAAAATTCTTACATGGTTGCATTGGTTGTCCCATTTCACTTGATCAGGTGATGTATGGATCAATTAGAGTAGGTTTTGTTGAATAAGCTCAGTTCTGAGCATCTTTTTTAGTTTTTCAATTGTGTTTTGGTCTGAGTTGGTTTACTTTATTGAGTCAAGTTCCTTTTAGTATTCAGTTTTATTTTAGCTATTGACTCCATGCCCAGTGGATAGGCACTTGGTCTACGGTGTTCTTGGCACCTCCAAGGAGCTACAATCCCCAGCTGGAGCTAATGTTAGTGTCAATATTTGCATACTTCCACCAGGGATCAAAACACATTTTCATGTGCATCTTAGGTGTCTCACTCTAAATAATTTTCAATCATTCCACTAGGTCATGATATAAAATTGTTCCACTCGTGGTTGTCCTTGTCAAGTGTCCCATTTTCTTTCACAAGTATATGCTTGCTGACCCTCTTCCATGTCTTCATCATGATATTTAGTATCCCAAAGGTTTCCAACTCAGAAACCCACATTCCAACACATCAAATGTGAAAGGGAGTTGTCTTTTCCCAAGGGTGCCCAAGTCATCATTGTTCACAAGCACTAAACCCTAATTTCCTCTCCCACTAAAGCTAGGGTTTGCTATGAAAAAAAGGCATATGAGTAGAGGATCCATAATTTAGGTCGTATTAGTAAGTATTAGGCCATTCCAACTCATAAGATCATGTCTCCATCATTTTTTAAGAAATCATTCCAAGAATCAAGCCATTTGCCACTTATAGGGCCAGTTTCGATTCAAACTATGTTTCTGACCAAGAAGAGATGAAATTAACAAAAGTAAGATATTTTTTTGTCCCTAATAGTTCAATAAAGAAAAACCTCCTTCATAGTTTACAAAGGTGTCATGGTTTTAGAGCAATGTAAAAAATACAGGTGCCATGGGAGAATTGATACACTTAGTGACCTTGGGAAACTCAAGTTTTCTCATACCTGGGGTGTCCAAATGACTTTCTTGATGAGTTAATTGATAACTATACAGAGCTATATTTCAAATGAGTTATCATGAGCACAATTTTGAGTCGAGGAAGGCCTCCAAAAGTTGTCTGCACTAGCACTCTGCATTTCTGCACCTTCATTCATCACGTTTTGACAAATCTTGGGAAATTCAATTTTTTTACCAGGAAAATGAACTCAAAATAGAAACCCAAAGGTATATTTTGAAATTAGACAGAATAAGCTTTCCAACGAGCTATCCTGGGCCCAATTTGGACACTGGGACGACCTCCAAATGTGGTATGCAAAACAATGCTTCTTAGCGTTGTGCGTTTGATTTGGCGCTGCGTGTTTACACAGTGAAGGTTTTGAAGGTTTTCACTGCTTCCATCAAGCTCAGGTTTCCTCATAAACTTCTCCAAGGAGTTTTTGATGAGTAATTGGACATAAAACACCTCTCTTTTCACATGTTTGTTGTTCCATTAAATAGTTGAAAGTGTTATAGCCTATGAAACCCTAGTATTTTTATTCCTTTCTCATTTTCATTCATGTTTCCCATGTTCATATCCCTAAAACATCTATCAGTAAAAAATATAACATCCTAGGGTTTTATTAAACCTAGGTTATCATTAACATTATCACTTCCTCCATTTTTCACATCTTCTCCTTTCAAATCCATATTCCCTTCATTTTATTCCATTTACCTTAGGGTTTTCACTAGCCTAGGCTCCCTTGCATATTCACATTTCCTTCATTTCCCAACACCTCCATTCACTTCACACTCCTTCATTTCATTCATCATCTCTCGAGGGTTTTAACACCAAATACATCATGGAAACCTAGCAGAGGTGAAATTAGAAAGCCTAAGAGGGTTGACTTGGGCACATTGGTACATACTTATCAGAGAGGTCATAGGCACGTGTTTGCTTCACTTGGAGTGAAAGGGGCCATGCCTTCTTCATCAACACATAAGGTAGACAAAGGTAAGGAAAAGGAAATAGAGCCAAACATTGATGATGGGGAGGGCAAACATGAGACAGAACATGAATTTCAGTTGATTTACCTAGGTGAGGAAAATGAGGACAAAATCACCAATGTAGTTATTAAAGGAAAAGAAGCATGGTTTGAGAGGGTCAAAAAAGACTTGGAGTAGCTCTTGGTCAAGGCTCAAAAATACAATGACATTAAGAGAAATATGGCAAATCATTATGCCATGAGGAACAAAATTGCAAGGGCCAAACTCAAACGAGCCCATGCAAAATTTCAAGCTTTGACCGAGCAAAAGGAGAAGGATAGGTTAGACATACTTGTTGAGGTGTATCTTCATGCCTACAACCCTTGATCAACAAGTAAACTCACAATTTTGGACAAATTTTGGCACATTTGACACTTTAGTGAAAATTTTGGTTTTTGGGCAATTTTGACAAACAGAAATTATGCTAAACGCGTAGCACCATTGGCACTACGCTCTTTTTTGGGGCATCCAATTGAAAAATGTCCACCACCATCATCCCTAATCCCTATCTCCTGAATTTGACTCCCTGAGGCTAGGGAGAGTGGTTTTGACGTCTATTTGATGTATTTTCTGAGTCATTGTAATGGTTGGAATCACTTGGAGCTTTGGCATCTCAAGAGACATTTGTATCAGTTTGGCTTCAACATTAATGATAAATTTGCAGCGATTTCTTTGGGATCCATGTGCTATGCAGTGTTTGACATATTTTATTCTTTGTGATCATTTGTATGAATGTATTGTAGCTCATAAATGATTTTCATGTCTATGATATGCTTAATTTCAAGTTGAAAGGAAAAATTTATGTTTCATGCTCTGTTTTGGGAAATTTAGCATTATTTGTTTATTTTCATCAGTTTAGGGAGAATTAATCTTGTATGCTCTTCCTAAATCCTCACCAGTCTCTTCACCTCACCATAATCATCTTCTAATTTCAAACCTTCCACCTACTTTTCCCCTTAGAACCCCTCCAAATTTTCACCTAATTTCCTTGCCCTAGCTGTTTGACTCCTCCTGATCCAGCAAAACCCTAAAAAATCAAAATTAAAACCCTGAGCTACTATACCTAGCCTAATATCTTCTTTCCTCAATCATTTTGACTATGATCCATATGGAGAGATCCCTCTCTTGGCCTAGTAGGGCTAGCTACTTGACTAAGTGTGGTTCGAGGTTACCTCGGAATTGCCTTTCTCAGCCTGAGGTTCAATCTGAGTGATTATATTCCATTCAATATAATTATGATATTGTCTCCCTGCATTTGAGAAAATTCAAAAATAAATTTTGGTGCACACACCTAAAAGTAATTTCGGTGAATTAAAAATGGACTTCAATTTTTTTTCATTTTCAGAAAAATTAAAAATAAATAAAATAAATAAAAATAAAATAAAAATAAAATGAAATAAAATAAAATACAAATCCTAAACCCTATATTCTTTTTGTTTTTGCCCTTTCTTCTCCCTGTTTTTGTGATTTCAGAATTAGGGCTTTTCATTTTAGATTTATAGCAGTTTTGTATTGCTATATATAGGCCTAAGACATCCAACCCGTGGGACAACTTGCATAGTCAGGTCCCAATCCATGTTGGCCCTTGCATGAATTTTTGAATTTTTTTTTTTTTTTTTAATCGGTGCACCTTGCGTAACCTAGCGCACGAGTGCATTGTATTATCCCAGCGCACCGCGAAAGTACTGTGATAAAAAATTTAAAAAAAGAATTTTTTTAATCAATGTGTCATATGTAAAATAGGGCACTAGTGTGCTATTTCATTATGGCGCACCATGAACGTGTTGTTTCACAAAAAAATGTTTTATTGTGTTAATCGGTGCACCATGTAACATATAACGCACTGCATTGTGTCTCCTAGTTGACAGAGAGCACCATATGGTGGTCCCTTGTTTGCGCGAGGTGTTTATGCTACGAAAACTAACACTGGATGATTTTTATTGTTTTCTCTGTGTTAATCGGTGTGGTGGTTAATATGTAATGCACCGGTGCTTCTTGTTGACATAGAGCACCGTATGGTCTATTATACTATTTTTGTGGTGTGTTTATAAGACACCCACGCACTGAAATCGGTGTGTACACCATGAATGACACACCGATTTCTTGAGATTTTTTTTTTTTTTCTTGAAAATTTGACAATTTATTTATAAAATATATTAATGAATGATATGGTACAGCTTTCATATTGATAAAGAAATGGCTGACAAGAGATCAAGTAACAAAAATACTGATAACACATCAAGAAAAGAAAAAAAGGCAAGTTCTTTGTAAATTATTTACAAAAAATATATATTTTTGAACTATATGTAAGTTTAACTAATATGTATTGTTTACTGTGTATCATACAGAGCCACAAAATGACGAAGCTCGATAAGATTATTTCTGATCTAGGACCAGAAGAGCATAAAAGCTTAATGGAAAAATTGCACAAGGATGAATCAGGTGAATGAAAAACTACTATCGATCCAATATGAGTTTCTTTTTTTAATTTTCATTAATAATATACTTAAAATTATTAGATAACATGTGTCAAACAATATATTAATTCACATCTATTTAATTTTCTACAGAGACCAACAACTCAGAAAGGGAATGTTGTTCTAAGAAAAGAAAAAAATAGAACATGCAAATGAAAATGAATTGCTCCTTAGCTCATCTAGAGTGGTGCTGGAGTTTAACGAAAGGGTGAAAAACTTTTACAAAAGTTTGAGGGATCTATTGAAACAAATGTATAGTCATTCTTTCCACTTACAATACAAAAATCAATCCAATGATTCCAAGAACCAAATTTTATCTAAACTACAGGAAGAGTTTCCAGAGAATTGGTCAATGAGACATGTCACACTTTTAATAGCAAAAACATACAACAACAAAAAAGAAGGAATGAAAAAGTAATATTCCTTTAAATGTTTGTCTAGAATTATTTATAAATATCACTTTTGTTATATTTACTTTTCATATATCAATATAAAATTAAATAGTTTATTGTCATGTTACATTTTTAGGAAGATTATGAAAATTTCAAAAGATGAATGAGCTGATATTAGAAATATTCTAGTAGGAATGTCCAAAAAGGTGTACAAGGATATGGTCAAAGAAATGGACAAAATTGAATCACAGGAGGAGCCATCTCAACAACAATGTGCTTCAAATGTAATGTGTAATCATTGATTTTTTCGATAATTAGGTACAATAAATAAAAAAATTTAGAATTAAATATTAATTTTCAAGTATTTTATTACAGAAAATAAAAGAAAATGGAACCCATTCAGTGCATAAAAAAAGATGACAGGGAAGAAAATGGTTGATATCTAAGTTTGTGAGTAATTGTTACTTCCTTATAACAACTTAACTAGATTTCATTTTTGTATTTTTTAAATTGTTTTACAAAAATCATCATTGAATGTCTTCAAACAGGTGCTAACATACAAAGAAGAACCATCATACGAATTGATTGACATTGGGTTAAATATGGGTTGTGAGTATATGTTGGCATATCAAAAATTAATTGTGGAATTTGTAAGCATCTATCAATCTTGTTTTACTTAGCTTCGTCTATAATTATAGAACAAAAAAGTATTTTATATTAAATATATGATTTTTTATGGGGTATAAAACTTGCAGGAAACAAAGTATGGAACTGTGCCAATAGATGAAATCTTGAAAGATGACATACTACATGGTTCTGAAAGAATGTGTATATTTCATGAGTCAATTGTTGCTATGGTACGTCATTTATTTTCGATTTACATTGATGTATATAATTTAAGAGTGCAATTTTCATTATTCTCACCAATGTATATACACTCATTACAATTTATTTTTATGTTTGTAGATGGAAGGTGAAGAAGATCAAGAAAACAATCAACATCGTGAACAAAACATTCCTGAAAATAACCCAAGTCATGGAAGTAGCTCTAGCAGTTACAACAGTTCGAGCGAAGAATGATGATCACTATGTTTGGATATCAAAGTAAGGCGTTGTATTTTATGAAATATTTTTCTGTGAAATCAAACATTTTGTTTAATGTAATGGACATAGTGTCCTAATTGAAAGACAAAGTGATACCAATAACTGTCCCATTTTGTATGACAAAGACTGCCTTATATATATATATATATATATATATATATATATATATATAATAAAATATGTTTTAATTTATTCTATTGCATTCTCCATTTTTGCTGTGAAATGTAACACCACTAATTAAATTTATGGATGATTAAATATTATAATGTGAGATGTGAAATTTGATGATATGATATAATAAATTAATCCAAACATCACATTCAAATGCACTAATAAAAATTTAATTCATATGAATAGTGTTATAAGATATGTGTCGTCTTTTGATGAATAATGAATTTAAAATAATCACAATAATTATGATATGATATAGCAAATTAATCCAAACATCACATTCAAATGCATTAATAAAAATTTAATTAATATGAATATTGTTATAAGATGTGTCGACTTTTGATGAATAATGAATTTTAAAAAATCACAATAATTTCACTGGCATAGGTTGATATTTCTAAAAAATACAAAATGAACCCCGGTGCATTTGTATGATACAATGCACTGGTGCATTTCTACGACCTATACACACCGCACAAATACCAATACCAATTTTTAATCTCGATGCATTTGTGAGATACTACGCATCGGTGCGTTTATGTGAGTCTACGCACTGGGCATTTGTACGACCTATGGGCACCACAAAAATACTAATACGAATTAGAATAAATGATGTGTTTATCGGATACTGCGCATCGGTGTGTTTCTATAACTCGACATACCGGTGCATTTAGACGACCTATGGGCACCACACAAATCCTAAGACCAATTAGAACGACCCTGTGCGTTGTATCACCAACACTGCGCCCCGGTGTGGTTTATTACCTTGACGGCCCGGTGCATGCACCTTCGACCTCCCCGGCCACCTTCTAGATGATACGCACCGGTGTATTGACACCTTCGTAGTGCACCGATGAAAAAAACATCTGTAATAACCTCTGATTGCCCAGTTTTTTTAGTTGTGTTGAAATCCTGTTAAAATCTCTGCCAAAACCTCCGTAACCATAAACGGATGTTGTAGCAAATGTTTTTTTGACAATTTTGACCAATTTTATAACACTAAAGACTTCCTTTATAGCCTCCGCTAGAGGGTCTTTTTCTTGTAGTGTCCTTACCGAAATAGCAGGCTCATACAACTACTTCAGGATTTTTTAGTTAACAAATTCAATATTTTCCTTAATGAATAGTTATGGAGGGAAACTACAAATTTTCTTTAGTCTGGGGTGGTAATGATGTTGTAATTTGTTCTTAAGGTGGACTAGAAAAAAATCTCATGTCTGTGCACATAAGTCCTAAATTAGATGCAAATGGGAAGACAATCGGCACTCTAAAATTTGCAGAGAGGTTTGCAACTGTTGAGCTTGGTGCTGCATGTTCCAACAAGGAAAGTGATAAGGTTAAGGAGATGAAAGAATAGGTTTGTGTGAGAATTATTCTTGAAAAATATGTTTCTTTCTCAATGATAGTCTTATTTGTTCTCCATGGAACAAAGGGACTAAAAACAAGGGATATTTTGGTCTGTTTGCTTAAGGACCTATGAGTAGTTGAAGAATCTTGATAATGAATGTTTTCCTCTAGAGCACTCAAAGGTTTCCTGATATTTGATGTTGCAGATTTCTAGCTTGAAGAATGCACTGGAAAAAGAAGGTAGCATAAATTGAGCAGAGAATGAGGATTGGTGTCTCACCAATAACTAGGGATTTGAGGAGCAATCCTGAAATACAGAGAATGAGGAATCATTTCTCACCAATGAATCAACAAATGTAGAACATTTTGTGATTATATATGTAAACAATCCAATTATATTATCTGAAAAGTGATAGAGATTTTTTTAGGCTTTTAAAAGCTCGCACAATATATAATTGGAACAAAATTTTATTACTAGAAACCAATCAATTAATTCTACATGCCACTAAAAGTGGAAAAATCTCTATAACCTTTGATCACCTTGAACATCAAGCACGCTAAGAACCTCGAAAATGGGGTTCTAATAACATCTCCAAAGATCCAAAATTGACAAAGCCCAATTTAATGAGTATTTATTAGTCAAAATTACCATGTGGATCAACTACTCATGTTGAAATGATGGTATATTAGATTAGGTGAGGGTTGCACTTGCATTTGAAAGAGTGAACACAACGTGGATAAAGAGCATTGACTACACTAGGAACCTCAACAATGGGGTTCTAATAACATGGCCAAAAATCCAAGAAAGCTGTCTAGGTTGGCCTTAGCCTAAAATAGTCAATATTGAAAAAATACAATTTCTTGCCACCTTTAAAGGGTTTATGGAAACTATATAACATACTCCATTCCCATTGCAATTGAAAAGAACTCTGAAAACTAATTTGGATTTTTTAGAGGTAATATGGCTTGCCATCCATTGAAAGAAAACACTCTCAAAATGATTCACTATAGGTTGTTTAACAAGTGACACTCACACATCATATAGAATAAATAACCTAGGCACCTTCAAAGAAAGTATTCTTGCAACTTTTGAGATGGCAGGTTGATAATTAGTGTTGCAACATTCTTTCACTAGATCCATTGTTTTATAACCAGTCAAAAGTTTACTCCCATTAATTTTTTGTTCAACCTATTTTATGCTCTTAATAGTACTAAAGCCTTCAGTGATATTTGATGGTTGAGCAGAACAAATCAAAGGAAGAATTTATTTGCACCCTCACTTGTCAAGGTATTTTGAACGTCTAAAAATCAATAATTTGCAACTGTTTTATTCAAAGAATCCACACATTGATTTTGTTTGACTTCTCAATAAGCATATCAAACATTTTCTCTAGTTGTGGACAAAAAATCACATTGCCCAGGTATGGTGCTAGTGGGCTCCAACACTTAACTACCATTCCACTTACTATATATGTTGTTGCTTAAAAAAAAATTGAAAGCACAAAGCCTTGATATGACTAGGACAGTTGAATTTCAAAATAAAGGGTGTAAGTGAGAAGGAGAAAGCAATGGGTTCAATGCATTAGGAGAAACACTAGGGGAAGAAGGCACAAAAAGAAGATTTATTTCTACTTTCTTTTGGATTGCATCTGGATCAATTGAAATGGGTATCTTTGTATCTCTGGCATTTTTTTTTGCCTTTGATTTTAGTATTGATGGTAATCTTACCAAACAATGGAATTCATCTCATTTATGTTAGAGGTGAGTGCATATATGTGGAACAATCATCCCCAGTTGTAGCTCCAAGTTCTTCTGTTGTTTATGCTTGAGCTATTGAGTAAAATTACAGTTAGTTTGATAACCAATTGGGACTTGGAGGGAAATATGGGTGGTGGGCCATGTAGGTATGCTTGATCAGGGCACCTATTTTATGTTGAAGGAGCTAAGGATATATCTAAATATTTATCATGTTGTATGTATATGCCACTTCATAGTTGCATTAACCATAATAGTCTTCATGTTGATAGGTCTTCTATTGAAAATAATGATCTTGATCAGTTTGTAAAATTGTCTTTTGTTTCCAATGAGGGGATGATAAAGTGGAAAATGTTGGCACTAAATCTAGGGATTTATAAGTCAATTATATGTCCTAGATTAGTGATATATTCTCATTTGAAATTGGAACAAATAATGTTCCCATTGGAGAGGGTATTTATGGCTTAGTCGATTTCACCCAATATGGTGAGATAGACAAAAAATTTGGACGTTAGAAACCCTTTTAGACTAGCCAATCAAGTGAAGTGATTCAGAGAAAGGCTTCTAAAAGATGCCAAATGATTTCCACCCATATATTCTTTACAAAAATATTAGTAAATATCATATTATGTTTCTTATCATCTATGCTAAGATGAACTACCAAAATAATTGCAGGTCCTCTACTCGAGTAAATAATAATTGAAATCACTTTTCTGAATCTATATACCCCTCAGGGTGCCTCAAACGTTTTAGAAACAAGTTTTTGGTGTAACATGTTAAGAAAATCTCATTAACTCACAACATTTCACCAATCAAAACCCCTTAACTATGGCCAATACTTCCTAAACATAGTAACTTTAACCAAATGAATGTCTTACTATATCACAATTCCTATCCTCCTCAATCACATAGAACACCACTCTTTGGATGAAAGCTCTCAAAAGTACCAATAAATGGTTGAAAGTGAAATTTAGAAAGAAGCCATAAATGCATTATTCATTGCCAATCAAAAGAAATTTCCAAAAACCAACACAACACATTCAAAAGAAGAATTCAAATATTTGAATAATATTACATAAAGGACTCAAAACCACTATTTTTATTTTTCTTCAATGAAGAAAAAAGGATAAGAGCATAAATTTACTATGTAACCGAGCTAGAACCTTCAACAGATTTACAATTCAAGAGTAACTTCCATGATCATCAATCAGACAAGTCTCAACCATAATTTCATTGGGATGAGTTCTCCACCATTGCCTATTATGAATGACTATGCATCTTCAACAACTTGTTTTCTCCTTGTCAAACTCTTGAAGAAGATGAAACCTGCTCCAAAGACCATAAACAATGCATGTTGTCAAACGAGGAAATTTGATGCACAATTAATTTGGTATTTGCATAGTATCATTTACATAAGAGTTATTTATTTCTATCTTATTTATGTATATTCTCATGTTATTTATTCAAAATAAATAACATGTGGTGGTTGATAATATCTTCAGAAAGAGATCCAAAAACTAAATCATTAACACTTCCACATGGATGTTGGTCTGTAAGGATTTAGAATATTGTCAAACATAGCCCTTGGGGTTGCTGACTGGTACTATCTTGAAAGAGAAAGGGATTTAAAAATGATATGAAAAAAAATAGAAATTTAGCATTTGCAAAGTTGTTGTGACAAACTCATTCCATCAATCCAAGGAGAAAAACACTTCATTGCTACCACTAAAATTTTTGCTTCAAAATATAGATTCAATTATCAACTACAAACCCCAAAGTTACTTGAGGACATCACCCATTATCACCTTGGTGATCATCCTTCTCACATAAGGCTAGCTCTCCTCCAACATAAGGGAGTATTCCATGATAATTCTACATATATGTCCTTCAAATTCTAAAAAACAGATTTTCAAAATGATAGTGTTTTTGTCTTTTAAGATTTAAAATGGAAATCTAGGTAAGACCTAGTTCCTAATCCCTGAGCTATAGAATCTAGGAAACAAATATAACTTTAAAATTGATGAAAAATATGTGATTTGTCACAAAAAAACCACATAGAAAGTGTTATCAGTCAATAATATATCCAATAAATATGTAACAATGCTATCTCCTAATAGATGGAACATTTGAAGACAATGTGCTCCCCCAACTTGATCTCTTGTAAATCACATAGCTGAAAATTCCATTTGAGGTGTGTGATGCAATGAGCTATCTCAAACCAAGGCTAGTGGGAGACCACTCTAAATGAACCAAGGGGAATCCTAAGGTTGTGCATCCAATTTCTATTACTATACATAGGCACTTAACTACATAAAGCACTCAAAATAATAAAATGACATATTCAAGCTAATGCCCTCAAGGAGGGAAATCCAAGTGATTTGGATGTAGTTTGTAGATATCCTCTCTAATATCCTAGGTTAAGTCACATTTAGATAGTAGGATCTGGCCTAGATTGTCCAAATATTACCTAAAAAGGGAAAGTTGATTGATAGAAATGGCCACTAATTGAAGCAGTTAAGAAGAACCCACAACAATTACACCAAGTATGGGTCTATTGAAGCAATACCATGAACTCCACCTAGATGATAGATTGAGGAATTACATGTTAGAAGCAGATGAAGCATCATAATATAAGGTTTTAGAATCTCTCTATCTTATTCCAATAAACCCAAAGCAAGCCAGGTCCCCAGATCTTGAAACCATAATGGGTCATGGCTCTAAAGATCATTTCCAAATAGGTGCATCTTGAAAGAGATGTCTTAGAGAACTATCTCTTTAGCCAAGAAAACCATATTAATTATTAAGTTGGGGATAGAAATCATGCCTCAAGCTAAGCTAGACTCCTAAGATCCAACCCCAAGTATTTGTAGGTTGTAGTAATCTAAATCCCATCCCCTCCCACGTAAAAAAAGTATTCAAAGAGAGCATGCTGAGACATGTTGAAGATCATAACCTTAGTCTTACTAAGTTCAAATTTCAACTATCAAAGATCACAAGAGATGGAGAAGGCCTCAATTTGTCTCTACAACCCCTTAGGTGAGGTTCCAAGAGGATCATGTTGTTGAAAGCTAAAAGCACGGAGATCAAGATATCAGATAGAAGACAATCAACACCATCCTATATGTGCTCCTAAGAAAGGAGTCCATCTCATCGATATAGAAACAAATGAGAGTTAGTGAGAGAGGGAATTCCTATTTTACCTCTATAGTACTCCTAAGGTAGTCTAAGAAGATGTCGAAAGTGCACAAATGACCAAGAACTGACTCATATCGTCTCGTGATAGAATCCAATGCCATATCACCTCTAAAACAAGGCCTCTCTCATGACAAAGTCAAAAACCTTACAAAATTCAACAAATCAACAAAATATTTTCAAAGAGAAATGATGGGCCTCTCTGATAATGGCACAAAGATTGAGAGATGTGGTCAGTAGTTTGGTACCTCTTGTAGAACCCTATCTACATTATAGCTCTCGGGTTCCTCCACTCTAGCTCATTTAATAATCATGTGGGATATTGTACCATAGAGCATGGAAAATGTGTGTTCAATCATGATGGCCTGATAATTGTTTTAGTCTTAAGCAACCCCCAACTTAAAATTAGAGTGGATGATATGGTGGGGCCATCACAAAGAGAAAACTAAAAAAAACAATGTGATTAAACATATCAACAATGTGGGAGTCAAGGGAATGAAAACCATACTTGAGAAAATCAACCTAAGAGGCTTCCCCATCAGCAATGCTACTAGTGCTCATGATACTGATGACCCTCCCAAGCATGAACTAGAAAAGATATAGAAATAAAAATGAAGTGAAGTGATCCACACTAGAGTTTGTCCACAAACATCATAGAGGGTGGTAGTATGCAAGAACAAGTAATGACTCATGAGAGCACCCTATATAGGAAAAAGAGAACTTAGTGGGTGGTGGAGGCCTTCAAGTTGTGAGGAATGGAGTGATCATGAAAAATAGAAAAATGGATATGTCTGTGGAGTTTTCCATATTTTTCAGGCCAACAGTTCATGGGACAAAGGTCAAGGATAGGGACATGGTGTAGTATCAGATGGTGTTGGGGACCAGGGTAAGATAAAAGGGAAGCCTCTTGTTACTCCTCAAAATGAATTTGCATTTTGGGGCATTCATTCCAGCAGTGTAGTGATTAGGATGTGAAACTTGGAGGTGGAGACTAGGATGAGATTTTTCAGAGGCTTTTAATGGCATCAAATATGGAAGATGAACATGCTAAAATGGTTTCCTGTAGAGCTTAATGTAGTGGCTTTGTTGGAGCAACCATGCATGCACTCTGAGACTTGTTCCTATCATGCTAGATAATTGTATCTACATGTCTGAATGACTCCTGAAATGGGTCCAAATTCAAATTTTTTCTGGCTAGCCTGTAGCAGTTGATCAGTTGAAATTTAGTATTTTACTATTTTATGGGGTTGTACCACTAGTTGTGCATCATAGCATTAAGTCTGCCAATACATTGTTAAACCATATTATGAGAGCAACCATGGTAGATTTTAGAATTTCCAAAGAACAAACATTTTATGTTTGGAATTCAAGCCTCATGGAAACATATGATGATAGTGACCCTGACTATCTTTCAACAAACACCTTTTACAACAAAACATGGTATATACAATTTTACCTCAAAACACGATATATACTCCTATGAATATAAAACAACACATAAGTACTTCCTCATGGTGTAGTTTATTCATGATAGGAAAATTTTCCTCTGGAGCTATAATGCTATATGATGTGGAGTCTTAGCTGGTGATCTGATGCAAGGTTTTGAGGCCTATTTGGCATAAGGCTATTGCTATTCTAGAACAAAAAATGGAAGTCATTTTCATTATTTAGTATATCCCCTTCTCTAATGTGACACTAATCAAATTAAGAAAGAGTTAAGTGTATATTTAAAAAGAAACAACCATGAAGTAGTGTATTATTCCTTGTGTTCACCTTCATCTGATTTATTTTTACAAAGAGGGGTCTATTCTAGAGAAGCGTTTTATGGCCTAAAATACGTTGGGCCTCATTGTTCAGGGTGTAGCTCCTTGAAATGGTCAAGAGGTATGTTTTAAAGGGTATTCCACTTGGCATACAATCCTAGGTTGCTTCATTTCCTAACAAATGTAGTTATTTTATTTTTTATTTTGTGGTTGATGCATTTATTGGGGGGGGGAGGTGGTTATAGATAGTTGGAGAGATAGTTGGGTCATTGGAGAAAGAGCCTTAGTTGCCTTTTCTATTTTGAGATTGTAATTGGTTTTCTTTTAGGATGAGTGATGAATCACCTAGATCGAAGGAGTGATCCCCTAGTTGGAACCTTAGCACATTATATAAGGTCACTCCATTTGCGAGAGATTGTTGTAACTTACAATGGCCAAGCTAACCATCCTGCACACATTTTTAGGGTGTATTCTTAAGGGGTGAATTGGCTACTTCCTTGGAGAGTATGCGCTAGCTCACCCTGATCTATTGGGGGTATGTTGACTTACTAATAGTGATATGGGTGAGAGTATGGAGAGATAGTTGGTTCATTGGAGAAAGACCCTTAGCTTCCTTTGCTATTTTTAGCTTGTAATTGGTTGCAGTTATGATGAGTGATGAATCACCTAGATCGAAGGAGTGCTCCCCTAGTTGGCACCTTAGTACATTACTTAAGGTCACTCCATTTTCTATATCTTGTTGTAACTTACAATGGCCAAGTTGACCATTCTACAAACATTTTTAGGGTGTATTCTAAAGGTATGAATTGGCTACTTCCTTGGAGAGTATGCGCTAGCTCACCCTGATATATTGGGGGTATGTTGACTTACTAATAATGATATGGGTGAGAGTATGGAGAGATAGTTTGGTCATTTGAGAAAGAGCCTTAGCTGCCTTCTCTATTTTGAGCTTGTAATTGGTTTTCATTTATGATGAGTGATTAATCACCTAGATCAAAGGATTTCTCCCCTAGTTGGCACCTTAGCACATTATTTAAGGTCACTCCATTTGCAAAATCTTGATGTAACTTACAATGGCCAAGTTGACCATTCTGCACACATTTTTAGGGTGTATTATTAAGAGATGAATTGACTACTTCCTTGGCTACTTATGGTCTCAATATCTTGTATGTCTC
The DNA here is from genome assembly GCA_034641835.2 of Pinus albicaulis. Taxonomy (NCBI): domain Eukaryota; kingdom Viridiplantae; phylum Streptophyta; class Pinopsida; order Pinales; family Pinaceae; genus Pinus; species Pinus albicaulis. The sequence goes on along the minus strand of CM076579.1, from coordinate 1,174,633,572 downwards.
TGTTACATTATGCATTTTATCCTTTGCTGCAGTAAGTAACTTGCAACAATCTGTTATCTCTTTGATTTTAATTTATTTGTCTTTCTACAATGCTCTCATTCATTGCTATATTGATATTTGTATAGTAAATAATTTACTCCTAATGGTGTAGTGAAGTTGGTTTCAAAGGATTCATCACCATATAATGTAATTGCAATGGGAACCTAGGACTATAGCATCACTGCGTGGACCACAGCCAATTCACACCCTATTTTTATTTTTGATAAGTTTTAGAGCCATTAGTTGAACATGATAATTGGTTTGATGCCCCAATACAACTCTAAAGTTAATGCTATGAGATTCACTATATAAAAAACTTCTCCCTACTCCATAGAACTAAGGGTCATCATCAAAATATGCCAATGCACCATCCTTACCCACTTCTACAACAATCTGCCTAGGAGGCTTAGGTACTCTCGTCTAAGGAAAACTCTTTTAAATAATTGAGACCACATCAAATAGGAAAAGCACATTGAATAGGAAGAATTTTTCTATCTTTATATAAGTTGACATTCCTAGCTTGCTAAATACCCAAGCTAGGATCCAGGGAAGTGCCTTGTAATTCTTCACTGAAGAGTTATGACACCAACCTCTTAGACAATTTTCAACTTTGCCACCAATTCAGACATTTTTCAACCTAAGAAAATGTTTAATCTTGAATAGTGTAGTTACAGTTCATGACAATATGATTATTGGTATTTTCACATACCTTGCATAAATTGTGCCTATCGAGTCTTTCTCTATTCCTTCTCAAAGGATTATTCCAAGTCAAGTATTTTTGTTTAGTGCAAACCACATAAAAATAAAGCCTTTGAGGGGTATTTAAATATCCTAACTATCCTCCACCACACATGATGTTAGGTCCCTATATTACTAGTATAGTCCCTTATTGTTGTTAGTGTAACCCCATTATTGTTATTATTGTACCCTCGTAACCCCCATATTGTTATTATTGTGCCCTTAAATTATTATTGTTAGGTCGGCTAGGATTACATTGTGGCCCTACTAGGATTATATTATGGCCCCATGGACTCATATATATGGAAAGGAGGTTTTGTAATTTGAATCATACAATAATTTTTCATTTATGTAATGTATTGGAGGTTTCCCCCTTGAAGTGGCTTATTTATAAGGCATTGATATCTCTTTTCTTCTATTTTTGGAGCCGGTTTCACAACATTTTGTATCAAAGGTTTGAGATTCTAGGGTTTCCCTGCTCCAAATAGGTCAACGTGGCATTTTCGCTATAACTTTTTTCTACGAAGGTTAAAAATTTGAAATTGTTAGAGTACGAAGAAAAAATCCTGAGGAACATCATCAAAAAATTTCAGAGCTTGGTTCGCAATATTTTCAGAGATATGATCTGTGCAAGTTAGGTCATTTTGCAGGCTCCTGAATTTAACCTAAACAGGTCATCGTGGTATTTTCATAATAACGTTTTTTATACGAAGTTTCAGAATCTGAAATTTTTAGAGTGTGAAGCCACAATCTTGAGGAACATCGTCAAAAAATTTCAGATATTGGTTCACAATATTTTCGTAGATATGATCTGTGGAAGTTAGGGCTTTTTGAGGCTTCTGAATTTCATCTCAAAGAGGTGAATGTGGGAAAATCTTCATAGCTCTCTCTCTGAGCATCGGATTGGAATGTTGTAAAAATTGGCTGCAAGTGCACGGACTATAGTTTTAGTTCCATCAATTTCAGAGCCAAAGGAGGAAACAGTGGCACGTGGCAAGTTTTACAAGTCAGTTCTACTGAACTAGTCCAAAATTAGTTCATTGTGGGAGATTGGACATAACTTTGCCTTGAAGAATCCAAATCAGATTAGACCTGTGGAATTTGAAAGAAGCTTCAGAGGACTACTACAGGGCTGAATTTAAGATATTGAGGATCCGCAATTATAGAGATAATTCAATTTTAATATCGAGCTCCTCAAAAGCAAGTAAAAAGTGTGTATTTTTTTTCTGAATTGCATAAGTCTTGTTTGAAGAATCAAGTTGAATTGATTACAAGGGCATATTATAGAATAGATATCAGTATTGGATTCTAAAATGGCCCCTAAAAAGAATTCAACACCCATTAAGTCTTTAGAAAGCTCTACTATGACTCATGAAGACGAAGAATGGCAACATGACATATCAAAATTATAAGAGCAAGTGCAACAAATTTCGCTCTCACAAAGAGCAACAAAAAATGACATGGAGGTTTTGAAGAAAGGCATGGAAACTAAGATGGATGGTTTGAAGAAAGGTGTGGAATCTAAGATGGATGTTTTGAAGAATGGAATGGAATCTAAGATAGATGGCATGGAAGCTGGCATGGGATCTAAAATGGAAAACATGAAGAATGATATAAAAGAAGACATGGAAGGTTTGACAAATTTGATACAAGAAATGTTTCCTAATGGTGAAAAGATAGTAGAGGAAACTCATGATGAGAACAAAATAAATGTTAATCATGATTTCATAAAATCTAATGTTAGCGGGAAGAACCACCATATTCCAAAAATGGATATGAGGAAGTTTGATGGAAAGGATCCTGTAACATGGATACTACAGATGGAGCAATATTTTGATCTCCATAATGTGCAAACACACAAAAGGTACGCATTGCAACTTTACATTTAGAACAAAATACATTTGTATGGTATCGATGGCTTTGCTCTCATAAAAAAATTGTCACTTGGTCAATTTTTACGCAGGAAATGATAGCACATTATGAGGATACAAAGAGCAACACCTTCTTTAGCCAATTGATAAATCTCAAACAAAAGGGTTTAGTGGGGCAGCACATTGAGAACTTCCAAAAATTGAATATAAGGGTAACTGATATTCCAGAGGAACACAGGATTGATCTCTTCATAGGCACTCTAAAGGATAACATCCAACATGAAGTTCGTGTTTTGGAACCTGATTCATTGGAGAAGGCATTCAGGTTGGCAAGAAAATTGAATGTAAAATTATGGCGACAAGGAAGCCTACCACTCACTTCTATAAAGAGGGAAGTGTTGCTACTCCTAGATTTCCACAACCTACAAGGTTGACACCACAACAATTGGAAGAAAAAAGAGAAAAAGGGCTTTGCTATAGTTGTGATAACAAATACACTAAAGGTCATAAGTGTGCTGAGAAGAAATTATTTTACATAGATTGTGAAGAGGAAGAAGAAAATGAACAAGAAGAGGATATACACCAAGAACCAACCCAAGAAGAGGAAGAAATGAGTCTGACCATATCGTGTAATGCATTGGCAGGAATTACCACTCCTCAAACTCTCAAGATAGAAGGACATATCATGAAGAAAAAGGTAATAGTGTTGATTGATTCAGGTAGCACCCATAATTTTATTCATTGTAAGGTAGCCAAGGAATTGAATTGTTTCCTATACCCAGCACCAGAATGTCAAGTGATGGTTGCAAATGGAGGAACTATAAATTGCTCTGGAAAATGCCATAATATCAAGCTAACCATGGGGGAATATGTATTGAATAGTCCAACGCTTTCCATTCCTATGGGAGGTGTTGATGTTGTACTAGGAGTACAATGGTTACAATCTTTGGGGACGGTAGCTTTTAATTTTCAAGAACTTTTCTTGAAAAAAATTTCAGAAGGAAAGGAAGTCGAATTACAAGGTATTGCAGGGAAGCCGAGAAAGAAAATAAGCTCTAATTTTATGACAAAGCTTCTAAATAAAGAACAATCAGGCATAATTGCACAATTATGGTCACTAGAAGTTCCAACATCAAAATCATCTATTTCTGCAGATCTCCAAAAAGTTCTGGACAATCATTCCAAGGTTTTTGAAACTCCAAAAGAACTCCCACCTATTCGTGATCATGATCATGCTATTCATTTGATTCCAGGAAGTGTTCCTCCAAACATTAGGCCTTATAGATATCCTTATGTCCAAAAGAGCGAAATTGAACGTATTATTTCAGAAATGTTAGAGGCGGGTATAATTCAACCTAGTCAAAGTTCTTTCTCTACTCCTATAGTATTGGTACACAAGAAGGATGGATCATGGCGCATGTGTCTAAATTATAGGGAGCTCAATAAGCTCACCATTAAAGATAAATTTCCCATTCCTGTGATTGATGAATTATTGGATGAATTACATGGAGCAATTTATTTTACCAAATTGGATCTTCATTCAAGGTATCATCAAATTAGAATGAAGACTAAAGATATTCCGAAAACAGCATTTCGAACTCATGAGGGTCATTATGAATTTTTGGTCATGCCTTTTGGCCTTACCAATGCACCTTCTACATTTCAAGGGTTGATGAATTCCATTTTCAAACTCTTCCTTAGAAAATTTGTGCTAGTATTTTTTGATGATATACTAATCTACAGCAGGTCTTGGAAGGATCATGTTCAACATGTTGACAGGGTACTCAAACTATTGCAGGAGAAACAATTATATGCAAAAACATCCAAATCTTTCTTTAGAGTACAAGAGGTGGAATATCTGGGTCATATTGTATCTCACGAGGATGTTAAGGTAGACCCTAACAAAATTAAAGCCATTAAGGAATGGAAAGTCCCCACAAATATAAAGCAGTTGCGAGGATTTCTCGGGTTAACAGGGTATTATCGAAAGTTTGTTAATAATTATGGGAGAATAGCAGCACCTTTAACAACATTATTGAAGAAAGATGCATTTTCATGGACTTCTGAGCAATTAAGGCATTTGAACACCTTAAAGAGGCAATGTTTCTAGCTCCAATCTTAGCTATGCCAGACTTCACAAAAACCTTTTGTGGAATGTGATGCCTTAGGAAATGGAATTGGTGTTGTTTTAATGCAAGAAGGAAGACCCATTGCTTTTGAAAGTCGTCCAATCAAAGGAAATTATTTACATAAACCTATTTATGTGAAGGAAATGTTAGCAATACTGCATGCACTAAAGAAATGGAGAACTTACCTAATGGGAAGACACTTCAAGGTAAAAATTAATCATGATAGTCTTAAACACTTTTTGGAACAAAGACTATCTTCAGAAGAGCATCAAAAGATGTTGGGTTATGACTTTGAAATGATATACAAAAAAGGGAAGCTAAATGTTGTTGCAGATGCACTCTCAAGAAAGAATGAAGAAGTGGAAGCATTGCTTTGTGCCATTTCTATTATCCAACCAGATTGGATAACCGAAGCAAGAGATGAATGGAAGAAGGACGAAGAAGTGTGGACACTCATTCAAAAGTTGCAGCAAGATCCTAGTACATCTGATACATATAGTTGGAAAAATGATTCCTTATGGTACAAATATCGCTTATATCTTTGTAAGAATTCCCAACTAAAACAAAACATTCTTTTGGAATTGCACACTTCTCCTTTAGGAGGACACTCGGGATTTTTAAAAACTTACCACAGGGTGAAGAAAGAATTTTTTTTGGATGGCCTTAAATCTGATATTAAAAAGTTTGTGGTGGGATGTTTGGTTTGCTAGCATAATAAAGTTGAGACAATTAAGACCCCGGGTCTTCTACAACCTTTATCCATTCCAAGTCAACGTTGGGAGGAGATTTCAATGGATTTTATCACTAGTTTACCTAAGTCCGAAGGAAAGAGTGTCATGATGGTGGTAGTTGATAGACTTACCAATTATGCACACTTTTGTGCATTATCTCATCCATTTAAAGCAATTACAATTGCTACTACATTTATGGACACAATTCAAAAGCTACATGGAAACCCAAGGGTTATTGTGAGCGACAGAGATCCCATTTTTACTGGAAATTTTTGGACGGAGTTATTTTCTTGTTTGGGTACTCAATTAGCCCATAGCTCATCTTATCATCCTCAATCTGATGGTCAAACTGAGATAGTAAATAAATGTTTGGAAGGATATCTTCGTTGTTTTGTATCTCATAAACAAACACAATGGGTCAAGTGGTTACCTCTTGTTGAATGGTGGTATAACACTTCCTTCCATACTGCAGCAAAAATGACCCCATTTATGGCACTTTATGGATATCATCCACCATCCATCACATCATCTTTAAGGGAAAATTCGAAGGTTCAAGCAGTGGAAGATCACATCGAGCACCAGCAAGAAGTTCTCCAACTCTTAAAGGATAACCTGAATTTGGCACAAAATCGAATGAAACAACAGGCAGATCAACATCGCAGCGAGAGAAGTTTTGATGTAGGAGATTGGGTATTTTTACGGCTACAACCATACAAAAAATGTCCCTCAAGCAAGCTAAGAAGGATAATAAATTATCGCCAAAGTACTATGGTCCTTACAAGGTGTTGCAAAATATTGGTACTATGGCATACAAATTGGAGCTTCCTGCTTCTTCGCGAGTGCATCCAGTTTTCCATGTTTCATGCCTAAAGAAGGTTATAGGTGAAAATATTCCAGTTCAAACAATATTGCCAGAACTTGATGAGGAAGGAAAAATCATATTGGAACCTGAAGCGGTCATGGAAACAAGAACTCAACAACTACGGAATCGATCAATTTCAGAGTATCTCATCAAGTGAAAGAACTTACCCACTGAAGATTCTACATGGGAGGATGAGAATTTTATACAGAAGCACCCAGAGCTACTCAAGCGTTGAGGACAACACTTTTTGAAGGAGAGGGGCATGTTAGGTCCCTATATTACTAGTATAGTCCCTTATTGTTGTTAGTGTAACCCCCTTATTGTTATTATTGTACCCCTGTAACCCCCATATTGTTATTATTGTGCCCTTAAATTATTATTGTTGGGTCGGCTAGGATTACATTGTGGCCCCATGGACTCCTATATATAGAAAGGAGGTTTTGTAATTTGAATCATCCAAGAATTGTTCATTTATGTAATGTATTGGAGGTTGCCCCCTCGAAGTGGCTTATTTCTAAGGCGTTGATATCTCTTTTCTTCTATTTTTGGAGCTAGTTTCACAACACATGATTCATCTTCTCCCCATATAAACTAATAGAAATATATCTAGCTTTTGGGGTATAAACCCTAGAAGGGTTCTTTGACCATATGAGCATGTCCATCTTCTTAGCCAATCTGACATGGCTAGACTAGATTCTTGCAATAAATTGTTGTAAATATTGTCATCGATGGAAAAGGAGCACAAAGTAGCAACATTAGACCATCATCAAAGGCAACAAAGGCAGCTAAGAAGAAAAAGCAACAAAGGAAGTTAAGAAAAAAAAGGAGAGAGGCAAGAGCTGAAGGGAAGAGGCCAATTAAAGAAAGAATATTAGGCCAAGGGAGGGAGGTGAGATCCAAGAGATAGATAGGACTCTGTAGGAAGAGAAGGCCATGAAAAGAGAGCATTAGACAAATCTAAGTTGTAAGATGATAAACTTATGTGTAGGTTGAAAGGAATAAATTTTGAATTCTGGCTTTAATCAGTATGAAAAGGTGTATGTCAAGTGTGATAACTCGGGATGAGATTTAATAACAAAGACAAGCTCAGGAGAGATTCGTGTTGAAGAATTCAAAACAACCTCAAGAGGAGTAGCGTGGAGGAACCGGTGGTTCAGAGCGGCGATAGTATAAACAAACAGAAATCGACTAAGGTAGAGAACACTTAGAAGATTTCCAAAGAAGGTGAATGGACAGTCAGGATTAGATCACAAAAGTGAAGGCAAGAGATGAACGGTTAATATGAATTCATAATTTACGTTGGTTGTGATGCGATGCAATGAGGGGAAACCATGTGTCAGCATTGCACACTAGCGCACATCGCAGATTTTAAAGGTTACCGTTAAGAGTTCACATAGTACGGTAAGTTGTTTTTGATGCAATGCGGGAAGGATGGAAGGATGCAATGCGATGAGGGAGGAACCACGTGTCAGCACTGCGCACTAGCGCACATCATAGATTATATGGTTTAGCATGATCGATTAGAGTTAAACTTGCGGGCGAGCGATTGCGATAAGGCAAATAGGTATAGCAAGACCGTTAGATCTGGCGACGATCTACGATGGAGATTACAACACAACTTCGCATCGGCGAAATGATAAGTTCGCTATTAAGGTTGTTTGGTAATTTTGGCGAAATGCGATGTGTTGAGATTGGTTCAAGGTACTGTGGGACCCTCCAGCAAGAATTTCCACGTGTATGAAGGAGATTTGGGTTTATGTGTAGTCTAGTTTAAAGTAGCGATGTTTGATCATTAATGTATGTATGTTGTATTTAACTCCGAAGTTGTATTCTGCTTTGTGTAAAAGGAGAGTTATGTGGGCCATAACCCATACATCCGCGGGTTTGGTTAAAGAAGCCAGCCAAGATGAAAAGTGTCATGGATATGTGGCTGTGTGTTAAAAGAAAAGGCTGAATGTGGAAGAAAAGGCTCGGGTAACAAAATAAAAGACTGAACACGGCAAGAAAAGGCTCAGGCAAGAAAAATGACCCGGAGCTCGTGCAGAACAGTGCAATAGCATGGGTCAAGTCGGGCAAAAAGGCGGTCATGCAACACAGTTGGAATATAACTGTAGAAACATAAAATACAAAGGAACAACAAGCAGAAAAGGACAAACAGACAACAAATCCAAGAAGTTGAAAGGGCTGAGTGAAATATTTGATTGTAACTGTAAATGTATTAATTAATTTATATTGTTTGTGATGCAAAGGGAAGTCTCTAAGGCAAAGAAAAACTCCAATTCAATATTGAAATGAGTGTATATATTGTTGTAACATCCTGAATATGCTGAGTGGGGAAATGAATGGGTGGAAGGAAAGATTCATGCCTATTCACTTCATATTCCCATATAGAATGCAAGTGATGATGAAGTGATCTCTATAAATGATGTTATTGTAATATGCATATAGAGGTTAGATAGTGGAAGAATGAGAGAGAGAAGATAGAGATGTTATGCAGATCCAGAGCTGATATGAAGCAGATTTGAAGGCTGGAAGGGCAACATTGAAGAAGGAGAAAAACAAAGCTAATATCCAGGTAAATCAGCATATGATTTCATTGTAGTGTGAGGAAGTTGGTGCTTCCATATCAAGTTGTAGCTTGATAGATGTCCAGTTGTAGCTGGTTGAGGTAGGAGCCTCCTGTGGGTTGTAGCCTGTGGAAAATAGATGGGATTTTGATCTTCCTTGCAAGTTGTAGCTTGCAGAATTTGGAGTAGTAGCCTCCTGTAGGTTGAAGCCTACAGAAAATTAGTTGTGAAAGGGAGTTGGAGCTTGCCTTTGCATCACAACAATAATAAGATGTGGTTTTCTCCCTTTATGGGTTTCCACTTATATCTGTTTTCTATGTTCTTAATGATTAAGTGTTGTGATGTTTTGATCTGTTTAATTACTTATTGTCCACACATTATGTTTGTTGATCCATTATGTATTAAGATGCTTATGAAATGAAGGTGTAAATGAGTTGATTGATTTTTTTTTAAATAAGCATGAATGTATTAAATTGATTCACCCCCCTTCCCCGCTCTCAGTTTAACTAAGGGTTCATCAATTTGTATCAGAGTCAGTTCCTTCTGTATCAGTTTAACAACTGGAAGGAGATCCTAGGTCCCCAAAATCACTAGCCTAGAAGGATGCTCAAAAAATAAAGCACTATTGTTTACTGACACAAACTATGCTTTTGGGAAAATAAGAATGAGGACATACATAATGTCTCTAGGAATAAAAGTTTGAGCTTCTTTGGAAGAAGGATATGCTCCAAAGGATACTGACAGAAAAATAAGCCAAACAAAATTTCATAGCTAATGCAAAAGACATGAATGCTCTCTGGAGCGGTCTGTGTGAGTCAAAATTTATCAACGTAGTGCACAATGATACTACCAAAAATATCTGGGATAACATTAGAAAATACCCATGAGGGAGATAAAAAGGTAAATATGGCCAAACTGCAAGCCTATAGAGCTCATTTTGAAAATGTGAAAATGAATAAAGATGAAGATGTAGCTAGTTTCCTCTTAAAGGTTGGGGAATTTGTGAATAACATGAAAGCTCTAGGCGAAACCATTAAGGAATGTGTAATTGTAAAAAAGATATTGATATCTTTAACATCCAGGTTTAACCCTAAGGTTTCACTTATAGAAGAAATAGCAAAATGGGAAACATTGTCCATGAACCAATTGCTTGGAAACTTGACGACCTATGAGATGAGATTTCCAAAGGGGAAGTAAAATGTGAGGGAGGAAACCTTTTGAGGCAGATAAGTGTAGAGAATAGAGGAAGGTACATGCTCCTACTCTAATGAAGAAGAGGTCAAATTTTTCAGAATATCAGGTAAGTATAAAGGTAAACTTCCATTAAAGTGCTTTAATTGTGGAAGAGTGGGGCACTATGAATCTAAATTTCCTCATTAGAGAATAGAGAATTATTCAAGAGGGAAAGAGAAAACTAGTTTCAATAATAGGCTGAAAGGGAGCAAATTTAAGAGAAGAACATTTTATGCCCAACAAGACAGTAGTGCATCTAAGAGCTCAGATGAATCCCCCAATGAAGAAGGAACATCAGAATTCATTTTGATGGCCAAGGAAGAGCTTGAGGAAGATCTCAGGGAATTTGAAGAAGAAGGTGAGGTAGATCTTGAGGGAGAGCTAATTAGTGCGCTGGAGGAAATAGACAGACTTAAACTTAAGAGTAAGAAACAAAAAGAGATTCTTCTGAAATATGCAAAGACAAAACCAGATTCAGAAGACCTTGTTAAATTGAAGATTGAACTAGAAGAATCAAGGAAAATAGAGGATATTCTGAGAACATAAATAAAGGAGAACAATTAGGAGTGAGAAAAACTGGAAGAAGAAGTGGTAAGCCCGAGGAAGAAATTAGAAAATGTCCAAATTTAATTAAATATGAATATTTCTCAAATGAAAATCTTTGGACATTTGGAAAAAATTCTAAGTGCTCAAAGACCTCCTCATATAAAGGCTAGGATAGGCTATGAAGGAGAAACCATAAAATCCAAGGCAAAATATAACAAGAATATCATTTTTGTAAAAGTTGTAAAGGACAATGAAGCAGCAAAAAGAGGATCTACAGAATTAGAAACCATCAAGACCATGTTATATAATGAAACAAACAGAAACAAGAAACAACGTCAAGTGACAAAGAAATAAATGAAGAAACAGTCAACTGCAAAAGACTCATACGCTCCTAAGGATGAATTGAACAAATTTGGAAGATGTCAAAGCAGGTTCCTTCCCCCTGTGAGAAGCGTCACTTGCTTTTCTTGTGACAAACCTGGGCATATTGTGGCATTCTGTAAGATGAAGAAAATCCAGTCCAAACAGAAAAAGATGCAACAAACGAAAAGACCAGAGACAAATACTACTTCCATGGGTATTTTTTTTGTTGCAAAGGGTTAAGCCATAAATCCATGGAGTGCAGAGCATATATATAGAGACCGGAGTATGGAAACTCAAGGGGAATTAAGAACAATGATGGATTCACTTGTGTACACAATCTATTCAGAAATGCAATCAAATGTTTTAGCTGCCATAAAAATGGGCACAAGTCTAACGAATTTCCTCTCAAAGACTGTGATCCATCTCCTCAGAAAGGTTATAGAGAAAAAAAATGCATGCAATGGAAAAGGAAACTAAATAAATGTGATCTAATTCTAATTTCTCAAGATCAGAACAATCAATGGTATGTGTACAATGTGTGATCAAAACATATGATTGGAGACCGAAGCAAGTTTGTCACTTTTGATGAAAGAAATCTAGGAATGTAACATTTGGTAATGATAAAGGAGAGAAAATCAAGGGAAAAGGCATAGTCAGCTTGAATAATGGAAGAGGAGAGGCTCAAGATGTACTGTTTGTAGACGATCTAAAAGCCAATCTGCTAAGTGTTAGTCAAATGTGTGATAAAGGTTGTGAGGTCCTTTTCAGAGCCCAAGATTGTGAAGTAATTTCAATCACCACAGGAAAGACCTTGGTCAAAGGTGTTCGAAAAGAGAGTAATGTTTATATATTATAAGAAAAGAATGAGGCATGCCACATTAGCAAACTTGATGAATCTTGGCTATGGCATAGAATATTGGGACATCTAAATTTTGACCACATCATCAAACTGGGCAAAAAGGAAGCTGTCAGAGATTTTCCTACAATAAAGAAGCCACCAAAAACCATGTGTAAGTCTTGCCAACTGGGAAAACAAATTCACACAACGTTCAAAGCTAAAGACCAACTATCCACAAGTAAGCCTCTTCAACTTGTACACATGGACCTATGCGGACCTTCAATAACAAATGCACCAGGTGGAGAATAATATTTCATGCCGATAATCGATGATTTTTCCAGATTAACGTGGGTGGAATTTCTCAAATATAAATCCAAAGCGTTTAAAAAATTTAAGATATTCAGGGCATTGGCAGAAAATCAAACTAGATGTAAACTAAAATGCATCAGATCATATAAAGGAGTTGAAATCACAGACGATGATTTTGCAGACCTATGCAATGAATGTGGGATAAATAAACAGGTTGCCGTTGTAGGTACACCTCAACAGAATGGAGTGGCAGAGAGGAAAAACAGGCAAGTACAACAGATTGCCAGAGCCATGATGTAAGAAAGGAACATTCCTCAAACCTACTGGGCAGAAGAAATACACAAAACCGTTCATATTCTTAACAAAGCTCATATCAGACCAACTGTGACAAGACTTCGTATGAACTGTGGCATGGAAAACCGACATCAATTAAGCACTTCAGAGTCTTTGGCATCAAATGTTTCATAAATAATAATGATGAAAAATTTGGGGAAGTATGATGCAAGAGTTGATGAAGGAGTATTTTTGGGATATACATCCAAGAGTAAGGGATACAGGTGCTACAATAAAAGACTGCATAAAATTGTGGAAAGCATTGATTTGAGATTCGACGAAGATCTACCAGATAGAACCAGAAGCACAAACTACGCAAATCCTCCAGATGATCATGAAGATGAGAATCAAGAAAATGAAGAACATAGTAAGACAACAGAAGGTACATAAATAAACTCAAAAAGGACCCTTGAGACACACTCATAAGAACCACCCTAAAGATAAAATCATTGGAGACAAGAGTGCAGGAGTCCAAACTAGAAGACAACTAGCTAAATAGACTGAGGAAGTGTACCTAGCCATGCTATCGCAGATAGAACCGAAGAATTTCGATGAAGCCAACAAAGACAAAAATTGGGTAAATTATATGAATGAAGAATTATATCAAATTGAGAAGAACAAGACCTAGGAGTTAATGCCAAGACTTGTTGGGAAAAATGTCATTGGCACAAAGTGGATATTCAAGAATAAGACGAATGAACAAGGTCAGGTAATCAGAAATAAAGCCAGACTTGTATGCAAGGGATACTGTCAAATTGAAGGACTTGACTATGATGAAACTTTTTCCCCTGTAGCAAGAATGGAAGCAATTAGAATTTTTTTTGCTTTTGCATGCTATCATGATTTCAAGGTATATCAAATGGATGTGAAGTTTGCCTTCTTGAATGGAGATCTAGAAGAAGAAGTCTACATGGAACAACCTGAAGGATTTTCCTTAGCAGATAAACACGACTATGTGTTCATATTAAATAAAGCCCTATATGGTCTCAAAAAAGCACCACGTGCATGGTATTATAGGTTGGAAAATTACTTTCAAAAACAAGGTTTCAAGAAGGGAGAAGTAGACAACAATATGTATATAAAGGCTGATAAAAATGAACTCTTAATTGTAGTAGTATATGTAGATGACATCTTGTTTGGTAGCAACAAGGATGAGTTAGTAAAAGGATTTGCAGAAGAGATGAAGTCATAATTTGAGATGTATATAATTGGAGAACTTACCTTTCAAAGTCTACAAAAGAAAAAAGACATATTCATTTCACAAGAAAAATACTTAAGAGATATGTTAAAAAGATTCCAAATGGAAGACTGCAAACCTGTGTCAACTCCCATGATCACTGGATGCAAGTTATGTGATGATGATGGATCCGCGGATGTAGATCAAAAACTTTAAAAATATATGATAGGAAGTCTGCTATACCTAACTACCTCTAGACCAGACATTATGTTGGTAGTGGGGTTTACACAGGCCACAAAAATAAGTGGCTCACTCAAGATTGAGCTGGTTATGAACGTATCAGCTCTGATACCATGTTAAACACACACATGGTGTATGAAGAAAATAAACACACACATTGAAAGATAAGCATGAGATACTCATATTATTCACCATAGATGTACATTTACAATACAATGGTGTGATGCTTGGATTCATCTTCCAAGGTCACTTGGACTCCTTTGTGACTCTTTGCCTTCCACACCTACCCATAGATGATTAGGTGTTCAACATTAAATATTCCACTTGTATTGCAAAGAGTTAACATGCATTCTTTGCACATATTTTTAATTTCAAGGTTGCTATTTGTCTTGTTCATATTGATCTGAGTATACCCCTAATGACCTATATAACTCCCTCATCATTGGTACAAGTAATAGTCCTTTCTAAGCAGTCAATGATTAACCATTCCATACTTACTAACATGTCATATGATTCTAGACATAAGATATTCAAATTTATTTATGTTTTCAGCTCATTTAAATTGATTAGACAATCCCTAACAAAAATGTGAATCTTCTTTTTAATACCAATTTATATTTGTACCAACCAAAATGTCTTTTTTTTCCTTTCCATTTTTTATTTGCATTTATCGAGACTAATATAACTTAAACTAGCCCCTATGTCTATTAAGTCTATTAAAATTGACACAATCTGATTCAAAATACATATTTTATTTAAATCATGATGTATTCATGTTCATCTTGTCCAAAAAAATAGCCAACATCGGATTAATTAGGTTGGATATATGTCTTTATGACTATTTTTGTGATGTCCATGTATTAGGGAGTTCATAATAACATATTATGCCCCTTACACATATGGTGTGTGGGGAAATTAGCCATGCCACTCTGTAAGGTTCCACACACAGAAATTTAATTTAAAACCAACATTAATCTAAGTATATATTCAGCAGTAAGGAATTTCAATGAAAATCAGCAGTGAAATTTAATTGAGAAACAATTCTATACATAAGAGAAATACCTGGAACACAGTTGAGGATTTTAAATGGTGGCTCTCCTCTTGTGATGCTGATGCCGTGTGATGCTGTGGATATTTAAACAGCTCACCGAAACAATCAAGTCCTCTCGGCCAATCCGGGAACAATCCCAGACCCAGAGGATGTCTCCTCTACCCCTGTGCCCAGATTTCCAAGAAGAATAGAGACTCCTCCTCAGTACAAATTCTTTCCTTTCATCATATCATTTGGTAATCAGCCCCCAAGTTCACCCCCCCCTTCCTTCGAATCAGCTTCCTTATATAAATTTTCCCCACCGCCATTCAACCTCCTCACCGCCTCATCTCCAGCAAGATAAGGTCTTCTTAAAGGATGGTACGATTATCATTTAAGGAGATGTCAGTGGCATTAAAGAGGAGGTGTGATATTTGTGCTTATTTAATCTTTTTAGAAGTATACGGCTTGACTTTAGAGTATATTTAAGATTAAGGCTTATGTTATAATATTTAACTCAAATTTGAGTATATGTATGTATTTTAATTAATTAAAATTTTCTTTTCTTTTCATTAATCCTTTTTATATAATTTATGCTAAATCAAATATGAATTTTAATCTGAAACCTTATCATTAATTTCCAACTTAGGTAAGCTTGATATTAGTAGTTTGGTGTACTAGTGCGATGTCTGCGAGGTAGGAAGGTGTAGCTATCAAAAGTATATATCGCACACACGCTAATATCATTGTGTATAACTCAGGAACGGGTTGTTACCACACACAAAAATTTAATTTATACCTGGAACACAGTTGATGATTTTAAATGGTGGATCTCCTCCCGTGATGCTGATGCTGTGTGATGTTGTGGATAGTTAAACAGTTCACCGAAACAATCAAGTCCTCCCAGCCAATCCGGGAACAATCCCAGACCCAGAGGATGTCTCCTCTGCCCCCGTGCCCAGATTTCCAAGAAGAACAGAGACTCCTCCTCAGTACAAATTATTTCCTTTCATCATATCATTTGGTAATCAGCCCCCAAGTTCACCCCCCCTTCCTTCGAATCAACTTCCTTATATAAATTTTCCCCACCACCATTCAACCTCCTCACCGCCTCATCTCCAGCAAGATAAGGTCTTCTTAAAGGATGGTACGATTATCATTTAAGGAGATGTTAGTGGCATTAAAGAGGAGGTGTGATCTTTGTGTTTATTTAATATTTTTAGAGGTATACGGCTTGACTTTAGAGTATATTTAAGATTAAGGCTTATGTTATAATATTTAACTCAACTTTGAGTATATGTATGTATTTTAATTAATTAAAATTTTCTTTTCTTTTCATTAATCCTTTTTATATACTTTATGCTAAATCAAATATGAATTTTAATCTGAAACCTTATCATTAATTTCTAACTTAGGTAAGCTTGATATTAGTAGTTTGGTGTACTAGTGCGATGTGTGCGAGGTAGGCAGGTGTAGCTATCAAATGTCTATATCGCACACACGCTAATATCATTGTGTATAACTCGAGAACGGGTTGTTACATACTTCCTCCCTTTAAAAAGCTTCGTCCCGAAGTTCAGGGTTTCATATACTCATATCAATATTGTTTTTTTTTTTTTAAGATTTGCATTTATGTTTGAATAAGTATGTATTGGTAATTTAATTGTTACTTCCCATCTTATCTGAATCTCCAAACTATTCTAAAATCATCCTATCCTTCCTAATCTCTTCCACTCCCATCCTATCTGTCCTCTACAGGAATAGGCCATGGCATCAGTTCTACTGATCCATTCATAGACCTCAAATGATATCAGTGTCGATTACATTGACCTAACATGTTTGTAGGCATCCGACAGTCATCATCACACGTCTAGGGGAGCGTGACTCACACAGTCCTCCCATGACTCCAGGTATTGGAGGATAAACAGTGGGCAACACCTCCACTCCTCCCAGTAGGACCAGGGTCAACACCCTATCATGGGATCTCGGGGAGTCTCAGCCGTTCTTGGAAATCTGTCATCACGTAGATTGCTTCGGTAATCTGTTTTTCTGCATGATACTCACCGGTACATAATCTGCAATGTAAACACTCATACACATGTTACAGCATATGCATCTATATTGTTCATAACCAATTGTTACCCATATAACAACCTCTACGTATTCAAAATACTTTGATATGTATGATATCAATCCTAGAACTTATATATATATAATACAATTTGTTCACATAGGTATCCTTATGTTCAATAAAATTTCTCACTTCAGATGCTACTTCTGTTTAGTTCATTCATGTTTTATTTATGATGCATTGCTTTAACCATTTTCAATCTGTATACCCATATGTTTCACTTTTCATATTCAAAATGTAGTTACTCTTTTATTTCCTTTCCTTGAATTATATTTGAAATGCAATGAAATAAACTGATAGATATTTTCATCTATAATGTCTAATCTATGATTTCACATTCTTGCAATGTTAATTTAAATGACATATTACATATCGGTGTCCATGCACCAGTAAATTTTAAACAAACAGCATATATCCTGTATCAGTAGAGTGAAGTAGCATTTTAGCTTTATGGGTATCCATGTACCAGCAAAGTAAAAACTCATCTTTACATAGTGTTTCAAAATGTCAAGTATCAAAATAGAGCAGTCATATACATAAAAGTTTTCAGTTCTCAAAATTTAGCATAAGCTGGGGTAATTCTGGCAAAAAGTCTCAGCATCCTCCTAAGTCACTG
Organism: Pinus albicaulis; assembly: GCA_034641835.2. Classification (NCBI taxonomy): domain Eukaryota; kingdom Viridiplantae; phylum Streptophyta; class Pinopsida; order Pinales; family Pinaceae; genus Pinus; species Pinus albicaulis. The sequence continues at coordinate 1,174,615,819 of CM076579.1, read as the reverse complement.
ATCCAGGACTATACTTGTCCCACTGGACTTTCACTTGGTCTATCCGGCGGTTTTTGAGCTGTCGAACCCTACGTTCCAGAATATGTAATGGATCGACCATTAGGGTTCCCTCGTCCGATACCTACAGTTCCTTCCATTGAAGGTTATGAGATTTATCAGCAATATAGTGTCTTAAGGTAGATACATGAAATACATTATGAATTTTGTGCAGGTGGGGTGGCAGTGAAAGACGATAAGCGACAGGTCCAACTTTCTCCAGGACTTCAAACGAGCCTATAAACCGGGGGGGATAATTTTTTCCCCCTCCCAAACCGAATGGTGCTCTTGTTCGGTCTGATGCAGATGAAAACTTGATCTCCTACCACATAGCTTCTATCTGTCCTGTGAGTGTCTGCATAAATTTTCTGTCTATCCTGAGCCTCTTTTAACCGTTGTCTAATCAGTTTTACCTAATCCTCCATCTCTTGGATCAAGTCGGGTCCGACGATTATTCGATCTTCTAACCTGTCCCAACTCAACAGCGTTCTGCAAGGTCTTCTGTATAATGCTTCAAATGATGGCATCCCTATTGAACTATGAAAGCTATTGCTGAAAGCAAATTATACCAAGGGTCAGTACTTTTCCCAGCGTGATTGTTGGTCCATAACATACATCCTTAGCATATCCTCGAGTACTTGATTTACCCTTTCTGTCTGTCTATCGGTCTCAGGATGATAGGCTGTACTCAAATTTAACTGAGTTCCCAAGGCCGACTGCATACAATTCCAGAACCTTGATGTGAACCGAGGATCTCTGTCGGATATGATTTTCTTAGGTACTCCATGAAATCTGATAATTTCATTTATGAATACCTGTGCTACGTCAGCTACTTCATAATTATCTCTTACTGGGATGAAATGGGCGCTTTTGCTTAATCTATCCACCACAACCAGAATGGCATTATTCTTTTGTTGCGTAAGAAGCAGCCTAACGATAAAATCCATAGAAATTATCTCCCATTTGGTCATAGGGATGTCATGAGGTTGTAAGAGACCTGCTGGGTGGCGATGATCAGCTTTTACCTGCTGACATTGAAGGCACCTAGCAACAAATTGGACAATGTCATTTTTCATGCCTGACCAGAAGAAGAGTCTCTTGATGTCAGCATACATCTTCTTTACCCCAGGATGTGCACAATATATTACTCGATGTGCTTCCTTCAAGATGGTGTTTCGGAGATCTCCACTGTCTGGTATGTGCATCCTTCCGTGAAATCATAGAATTCCGTCCTCCTCCAAATCATACCCTTCGAACTTAGGTTCCTTCGAATGGTTGATTTTGAGCCCTGACCTTATTTTTAAGTACCAACTATCTCTTACAAGATGTTCAAGCACTTGATTTCTCAAGTTCACTTTGATAGGTACGAGGGAGAATATTCGAGGTCTTCTACTTAATGCGTCTGCTACAACATTATCCTTCCCCTTGATATATGAAATCGAAAAATCATACTCGCTTAGAAGTTCACTCCATCGTCTTTGTCTTGCATTCAAGTCTCTCTAGGTGAATAAATACTGCAAACTTTGGTGGTCACTTTTAAGCACAAAGTTTCTCCCCACCAAGTAATGTCTCCACATCTTTAAAGCTAAGACCACCGCGGCTAACTCCAAATCATGCATAGCATAACGTTCTTTGTGTGTTTTTAATTTTCTCAAAACGTATGCTATTACGCCTCCTTCCTGCATTAAAACTGCACCTAACCCTTGCTTGGATGCGTCGGTACATACAATAAAAAATTTATCCATATCCGGTACTCACAAAATCGGTGCACTAGTCAATAATCGCTTAAGTTCAGAAAAAGCTTTATCACACTCCTCAGTCCATTCATACTTAACACCCTTGCGCTGAAGGTTTGTGATTGGTTTTGCAATTTTGGAGAATCCCTCCACAAACCTTCGGTAGTATCTGCTAAACCCATAAAACTACACACCTCATGTGCATTCTTAGCTATCGGCCACTCCCTGATTGTATTTACCTTTTCAGGATCTAAAAAAATTCCTTTGCCTGATATGATATGACCTAAGTAATGGATTTCCTTCAGGAAGAAAGCGCATTTGGATAATTTTCCATATAACTTGTGCTCTCTGAGACAAGATAACACTATCCGAAGATGCTCTTCATGCTCCTTCTCATTCTTAGAGTAAATGAGAATATCGTCCAGGAAAACTTGTACAAATTTGTCGAGATATTTGCAGAGAATGCTATTCATAAGGTTCATGAAGACTGCAGGTGCATTGGTCAACCCAAATGGCACCACAATGAATTCATAATGCCTGAAACGAGTTCAGAATTCAGTCTTAGAAACATCGCTCTCACTAATCCTGAGTTGATGATAACCTGATCGCAGATCGATCTTTGAAAATACTGTAGCTCCTTTCATTTGATCAAAAAGGTCGTCAATGCGAGGCATTGGATACCTATTCTTTACCGTGGCTCGGTTCAAATCTTGATAGTCCACACACAGTCGTAATGAACCATATTTCTTTTTGACAAAGATTACAGGAGCACCCCATGGTGAAACACTGGGTCGAATGTGCCCTACATCTAACAGTTCTTTCAGCTGTATTTGCAATTCTTGTAGTTCCAGGGCAGTCATTCGGTAAGGAGTTTTAGAAATAGGTTCCGTACCAGGTTTTAATTCAATGGTGAGGTCTAGTTCTCTCCTAAGAGGTAGTCCAGGTAGTTCCTTTGGAAAAACATCCAGAAATTCTTATATAATCGAATATTGATCTAAGGAAGACCCTTTTTCTTTGCTTATCGTTTGAACGACATACACTTGACAACCCCTCCTCAAGCACCGCTTCATTTTCATGGCTGAGATGAAACGCAAGGATACCTTTCTCTTAATACCTTGAATTTGGATTGTCTCACCCATATCATTTACGCAAAGTATTGTTTTCCCGGAACAGTCTACCCATGCTCGATGAGACTCTAACCAATCCATTCCTATCACCAGGTCGTAAGTACCTAGGGCTGTGACATATACTTTTAGTTTGGTCACACAGACTCCTAGATCAACTTTGCAATCCTCCACACTTAATTCTACTGATTGAAGGTCTCCTGAAGCCATTTCTACCTGTCTAAAATCGTCCTGTTTGCAGGCTGCCAACCCACATTTATTCAATGCATAAGATGAAATAAAACTATCAGTAGCTCCAGTGTCAAACAATATTTTGAGTTTTATTCCATTGATTGTACCTGAAGATTCCACTACCGTGGATTGATGCGCTGCTTGGTTGTTGTTGACGACAGCATGGATTCTGTGATTGCTTTGAGCATCTGATGACGGTTCTTTTCCTATTCACCGAGAGTTCTCCGGACAATCCCGTCGAAGATGGGGTCCTCCACATCCCCAACAGTCCACTTGGGTTGGTCCTTTTGCATTTGATTGACCAATCCCCGACCAAGAGCTCTGTCCCCTGGTGCTGCTTCCTCTCCCATTCCTTCCCCGATTACTAGTCCCTCGAGACCTCCAAGTACTGATGTTTGAGGACCTGGAAGCTATTGCATTTATGGTCCTGGGAGATCTTGCCCCCGCTCCTCTTGGGGTAAACCTGTTACCATAAGGAGGTGGTCTCGATTTATTTCCTCGGAAGAAATTTCGGGGAGTTTTTCCTGTAAATGCCTGCGGTATTGATTCAGTTGGCCTGAAATCCCTTTTAATCCCCAGATGTTCTTCTGCATAACGAGCACATTCAATTGCCTCTGCCACTGTCGGTGGCTTCCACATTCTTACCATGGCTCTGATCCGAGGATTTAACCCAAATACGAAACGCTCAGCCTGGCGTTCATCCGTGTCTAGATAAGGAACATATTTCACAAGTTCCATAAATTTTATCTCGTATTCTTCCACAGTTTTACCCCCTTGGGTTAGAGTATGGAAGGCGTCGGCTTGCTGCTCTTGAAAGAAAGGCGGTAAGTATTTCGCATGGAATTGGTCCACAAACAACTCCCAAGGAACGGTATCTGAAGTGAGATGCAGCTATTTTTCCATATTCCCCCACCAAATCAGAGCATTCCCCCTGAGTTGGAATACAACAATCTTTGTTTTAGAAGTTGAAGAATATTCTCTTAATGCAAAGCATCTGATCATCCCTTCCAACCATGCTTCGGCATGTTCTCCAGCTCGTCCTCCAGAGAATTCTGGGAGTTTAATCTTTTGCAGTTCCCATGAAATATCTTCTCTGTGAGGTTTGTCATCAAAATCCTTCGGCCTTTCTGAATGTCTTTCTTCTGACTGACGTCGCTCCTCCTTGTTCCTGGTCGACTGCGACCCTTTCAAAGTTTCCATAATGGCTTCTAATGAGCTCATCACAGTAGTGAGATCGGGCGGGGCAACAGGTGCCGATGGCTATCTTGATGGTGGTGAAGGCGATGGTGAAGGTGGAGGTGGCGGCGCTGCTGCCTTTGGTACGTGTTAAACATGGTAATTTTTCCTAAAATACATAATAAATTCATGAGGAGTGGATAAATTTTTAGACTGACAAAATATAATTTTCGTAAGATTTGAGTTGACATACGGGTATAGTTCTTTTGCTATTTTACCTGCAGGCAGGTCTTACTGGTACCGAGGTCAAGGAGGGTGGCAACGTGACCTCCTTGTCCTATGCAGGGTAATGTATGCTTACTAAATCTAGAGTGGAGTGCAAGGTTTTCATCGATCAAAGTGTTAGTTTATAAACTTGTCTAGACTGTTTTATTTCTAGATGCAGCTATAGAAGTTTAGAAAGGTTTACTGACTTTCTATTATTTATGACTATAAACATTACCTGGATTCTAACCAGTTTAAATTATCGTGTTGTTGATGTTTTATTATGTCATTTTTATTTTGTAAAACACAACCTTATAAACTTGAATCATCCTTCAATTAAACAAATGTTTGAATATCTTTTATATGATATGCCTTATCATAAGTGTTGCCCTAATTTAGATATCAACTCTAATGTACCCAAAATTATATATATATATATATATATAGAAATTTAATTAATAAAATATCTACCCATAGATATATTGGCATAACCTTTATATGATGTGCTGGTTTCTTTTATAAAATATATATTTTAAAGTATCTTCGTCATACTTAAAGTTTCAATATATATATTTCAGTGGAAGTTCCGGAGGTCATGTTAAAAAGAAAAAAATTAAAAATTAAAAATAAATATATGTATAAATCATAAATTATCTACTAATAATAAATTACCAATTCCATCACTAAAATAATAAACATTAACCCTCATCATCCCACATTTTATATTCTTATTATTTTTCACCATAAGTCCCTTCTCTCATACTTTTTTTTTTTTTTTTTTTTAATGGTTAATTCAAAATGTATATCAGGATATATTTATTATTCTTATTATTCAAAAGCGTATATTTTATTATATAATGTCTTTCTACTCTCTCTTTTTTTTTTTTTGGGTTCACTTTATAAATCATGACATTCGATTAAAATCGAGAGGCAGATTCACTTTGTATAGACTACATTTTCAATTAAGGGATTGATTCCGCCAGTTTCACAACATATTAAATCAATTAGGGTTTGGGCCTGAAGTAACATGTTACATTCACTCTCTGTCCATGTGAGACAAGAAATCCACTTCGGAAGTTTGCTATAAACTCAAGCTAGCACAACCCACCCTATACGCCTAACTATAGGCTGATTCGACTTGTTGGATGGCGATTTAACATTAAGTCTCAGACCATTACTAGTCCCAGGTCCCATTCACCTCGAAATTTAATGCATCTAATTTTTAATGTGTTTAATATATCAATGCGTTTAATATATACATATATACACTTTTAACATTTGGAGAAAGTCCCGGCGTATTTTCTTTTTCGAATCATTAGATTCAAACTTTCGTTAATTATTTTTCACAATTATTATATCGACAACACCGTATATCAGATTCGTCGAATATCAGATCCATCGAATAAGGGCTTTTACAAGCGATGGAAATTAAAAGACGACGTTTTTCAACGATGGCGGTGATGGAATTTTAAATTATAAATTAAATTATAGTGGAGCGCAAATAGTAAACGGCGGCAAAATTTTATCATAGGGGCGTGTTTAAATTTGGATGCTATCTCTATATTCGGGGCAGGTCATGTTTTTGGGGCATAGACTTTTAGACACGCAGCCACAGAGGTTCCATACCCATCCCTAACATCGATAGCATGGCTTCTCCATGAATACACACCAATCTAGAGTGTTTTGACAACAATCTGAATGTGACCCAGATGGCACCGTTATCTCCCTTAAATTTTTCTATACCGGCACCTATGATATTCAGTCTTTTGAAGAGGAATAATAATCTCATACAGTAAGACTCCAAATAACTATTAAATTGTCTAACAAACCCTCCTCAATGTCTTTGGTTTGAGTGGCTAACAACAGATCTCTGAAATTTTCAAAGATTTTCAGAAAAGGCACGTTTTCTACTCGCTGTTTTTGTGTAATATTTTGGTTTGCTCTATCCCCGGGCATATATCTCAGTCGATATTGGACGATATTGTCCCTTTTGTGCCCTGTAAGAGGTTTAAACTCTAGATATTGTTGCAAGATCTGGAATAGCAAGGAATCTTACTTTTGCGACTTCATGAACTGCCTACGTTGTGAGAAACACTACTATCCTTGTACTATTTAATAAGATACGCTGCTAGTATCTCAGTGGTTTTCAAGTTAAACTTGCTGCCCTTTTACTTAGAGCTTGTTGTCGTCGACTTTCTGTAGAACTTTGTCCAATGTTCAATAGTGCCTATAAGTCTTTTGGATTATCATACCTAAAAATGCGCTTGTTTGTAAGCAAGGGGATTCTGAGTTTCTTTTCCAGTATGATATTAATTTCTTCCTTAAATTCAGTAGGTATGTTCAGTTTACAAGGATCCACAAGCATGTCACTAATATATCATCAAACCGTGATGTTTAGAAGGTCGTGTCACTTGTTACAGGAAATAAGTATGGGCTTGGGAATGGCACTATCAAAATTTCAAGCATCAGGGAAACTACATATCTATATAGATAATATGTAAATATTAACGTATGCTAGAAAAATTTGTTTTTGATTTTACATAACTGGAAATTTGCACAGGATGGAAACAAATTATTTTCTAGGGAATGTGCTAGACATAGATTTTGCTGGATGTATTGACTGCATTATTGCCAGTAATTTGCATGTGTAACAGGCGATAGGGGACTAATAAGTCAATTTCTTGGTCCAAAGTTTGGAGGATACCTCATCTATGGTTCAATTGGATCTGGGAAGGGCTCAACTCCTGGCCAACCAAAACTGGCAGATCTAACAGGTCATTATAAGATTGGGCGTTTGAATAGAGACACAAAAGTATTTGGAGTCATTGCAAATCCAGTTGGCCATAGTACAGGTCCAATTTTGCACAATCAGGCATTTAGGAAAACAGGATTTAACGGTGTATATGTGTCGCTTCTTGTTGATAATCTTGTTGATTTTCTGAAAGTGTATTCTGCACCAGACTTTGCTGGAAACCTCATCATACCTCTCCTACTAAGTTTATCTCGATTACTAGAGCTTCTGTCTCATTCTTCAACAATAATTTAGTGAAAGACTCCTAGAGTAGTTTGATAAGAAACAAAATCCTGGAATGCTAAAGAGGAACCAGTAATTGTTGCAGTTTAGCTATTGTATAAAAGTATTTGTTTATGCAGCAGCTTTAGATTTGGAACAACCAGAGACTGGTTTATACCAGCAGCAGCTTTTAATGGGCCGATAAGGTCGTAAGAGGGTTTGAATCTTCCTCTGATACCAAATGTAAGGTTCCACACACAGAAATTTAATTTAAAACCAACATTAATCTAAGTATATATTCAGCAGTAAGGAATTTCAATGAAAATCAACATTGAAATTTAATTGAGAAACAATTCTATACATAAAAGAAATACCTGGAACACAGTTGATGATTTTAAATGGTGGCTCTCCTCCGTGATGCTGATGCTGTGTGATGCTGTGGATAGTTAAACAGGTCACCGAAACAATCTAGTCCTCCCAGCTATTTCGGGAACAATCCCAGACCCAGAGGATGTCTCCTCTACCCCCGTGCCCAGATTTCCAAGAAGAACAGAGACTCCTCCTCAGTACAAATTCTTCCTTTCATCATGTCATTTGGTAATCAGCCCCCAAGTTCACCCCCCCTTCCTTTGAATCAGCTTCCTTATATAAATTTTCCCCACCGCCATTCAACCTCCTCACCGCCTCATCTCTAGCAAGATAAGGTCTTCTTAAAGGATGGTACGATTATCATTTAAGGAGATGTCAGTGGCATTAAAGAGGAGCTGTGATCTTTGTGTTTATTTAATCTGTTTAGAAGTATACGGCTTGAATTTAGAGTATATTTAAGATTAAGGCTTATGTTATAATATTTAACTCAACTTTGAGTATATGTATGTATTTTAATTAATTAAAACTTTATTTTCTTTTCATTAATCCTTTTTATATACTTTATGCTAAATCAAATATGAATTTTAATCTGAAACCTTATCATTAATTTCTAACTTAGGTAAGCTTGATATTAGTAGTTTGGTGTACTAGTGCAATGTGTGCGAGGTAGGCAGGTGTAGCTATCAAATGTCTATATCACACACACGCTAATATCATTGTGTATAACTCGAGAACGGGTTGTTACACACTTCGTCCTAAATTTCTTGAAGTTAGTGAGGTGGTAGGAGCCTTAGCTGCATCCTCATTACCAATGAAAGTGTGAATGTTACTATTATTAATACAATTTTCTTTTATTAAATTTAAGTTTTTTAAAAGCAATTATAATTTTTTTTTAATCATTTTTAGATGTATGCTATTATAATTAAATAATATATGATTTTTATAATAATATATATCTTTTTAATTCATATCAAATATCTTTTTCTTTATTTAGAAATATGCAACAATAACACTTAATTAGAACAAAATTCAAGAAATTCTACTTTCAAATTTAATTTTATATTGAAATTATACATTACATAAATAACATCACTTATATATATATATATATATATTAAGATTTTTTTTATACAAATAAAAATTAAAAGAATGAATCATATTTTATTATTATTGAATTTCAAAATAGAATATTAAAATTAAATTAATAAATATAAAAAATTAATAGACATATGAAAATTTAATATTTGGAGTACATTTTCTTTTAACATATATAATTAATACCATATATATTACAATTAAAAAAAATTATAAAATTATAAAATATGTCAAAATTGTCAAATTCACACACATATACATATAATTCATTTGGAAAGTAACTATCAATAAATGTGTGGGGCCTAGGGGATTTGAACTTTTAATATCTCTATTGTCACAAATTTGTCAAACTCACACACATATAACTGCTTGACAAGTAACTACCAATAAATGTGTGGATCGTAAGGAAGATTTACAACTTAAATCTCTCTCACCACAAATTTTACATTCCTCCAATTACCAATTGAGTTGCTCCTCAAATATATTCTTATATATTTTATCAAAAAATTAAAATATATTCTTAAAATAAGAGAACTCAAAGTTTTTGTTATCCAAAAACACTATTCATATGGGCCATTAAAATACATGAGAAAGCTTCTTTAATAGTATAATAGGTAATGATTTTTGTTTCTACTACTTCATTCAATGAAAAAAAATATTCAAACTTTTTAGATCATGATTAATTTTAATTTTTATAAATTTATCATATTAATAATTTATATTTATTTTATTTATAAAAAATAATTAAAAATAAAAACATTTTTTATTATTAAAAAAATACTTATATAAGCTATAAACTAACTCTAAAATTCTACTTTCAATTCCTTCATTTAATTATAATTTAATTATAAGATAAAATATATATTTTATCTACCACAAACTCTAAAAATAATAAAATACTTTCTACATCTTTCTTTATTTTTGCTTACAACATTACTTAATATAATTATAAAACCTATATTTCTTAATATAATTATAAAAACCATCAAATAACCCTAGATTTTTAAGGTCAAATTTTTTCATTTAAATGGTATCTATTTAACAAATGGTTTAGTTAAATTTTTGAAATTTGACATTTTAAATTGCATGTATTTAATAAAAAGTTTAGATTGTTTAAGAATTTAATAATTTATTTCAATATGTAAGATTTAATTGTTTAATTTCTTTTAGTAATGTGAAAAAACATATCATAACTAACCGTATCACATTAATACCAAAATAATTTAATTATCAAACTAACAATAAGATAACCATAACTAACCACATAAAAATTACAACAACTTTTTTTATTATCTAACCTTTTAAAATAACTTTCCAAAAAAGTTTTTAACTATATATTAATTTTAAAGAATTAAAAAAAATATTATCACATTAATATTAAAATAATTTAATTATCAAACTAACACTGAAATAACCCTAACTAAACACATAACAATTACAACAACTTATTTCATCATATAACCGTCTAAAATAACTTTCACAATTTTGTTTTAACTGTGTACAGTTTTTGAAGAATTAAAAACAAATTATCTATTCGGTTTTCATTCGACTTCTAAGAATCTTTCTAAGCAATCCGTTGTCGAATAGCCTGTATTGCTGGTTCATCCCCAAGCTTGCCTTGTCTGCAACCCACTCATATTGCCTCTTCAATTCGACCCTTACTCTCTCTGAAATCTGCAAGTACAGCTTCTTCATTTCCTCTCTTGCAATCTGTCGAACCTGATCAACTTTTTCTAAAATCTGAATGTAGCGCTTCGTGATTGCCAGTTTTGCATTGTCTCGAACCCCATCAATCTGGCCTGAAATCTGGCTGTACCACTTCTTGATTTCCAGTGTTGCATTGTTTAACAGCCCATCAATCTCATCCTCGTATCGGTCGTAAAGTTTGGGCACTGTAAAAGCAGCCACAGAACCTGACCAAAAAAACCACCATATAGTTATAGTTTTATTTAGATTGCAGATTTTTTAAATATTTTAGAAATTGCTTTGAATTTTAAAATATTTCCAAAATCTATACTGTAAATTTGTGTTAAATTTCAAATTATTTCCAAAATCAACCGTCTAAATAAGTCTCATAAGATATTAAACAAATAGTCATTGTTAATTTATTTTTGAAGAAAGATTAATAACTCCTTATACTCACAGGAATAAAGCAGTGTAAGAAAATTGCACCAACTGCTGATCACTGATACAACCGATATGCATGCAACAAACTGTATGGACCATTCAAGGTTATGTGGAAAAGAGAAAGGAGAGTAAATTTTTATGGAACAAAAACACAAGTTAGTGTTTAATAAAAAGATAAGTTAGGGTTTAATAAGGAGTTAAATAAATTGTAGATTTTGAAAATATTCTAAATATGTTCAAATTGAATAATTGGTCTTGTTGTGATCTAAATATTACCAAAATAAATCTTTTTGCTTGTCTAACAGAAGAAATGTCAGATGAAACTTCGTATATGAAGTCTGAAAAACGATTGGCTTCGGCTCTGATAACAGGGGCCGCATTGAAAATTGCTTCTTCAGGAACATTAATCCTCGGAATAGGCGGTAAGGGAAATCTGTAATGTAAACAAAAGGATCAGAAATAATTGCCAGAGATAACATAAGATGGCCACAATAAGAGAAGGGTTCAGAATGATGACCCGCTGATGGATGTAGCTACATCGTTGTAGAAAATCACAGCGACCATGTAAGCCAGAATAACAAGGCAACTGAGAGTGACGAAATGATACTCGAACCATTCGAACAACACCCATATCACTGTGCCAAGACTGAGGAATATAGCTGATTTCTTCTTCTTTTTCCACATTAACAAATCGACAACTGCACTTTCAATAATTTGCACTGGTTAGAATTATATTTTCTTTTAGAATTTAACATTATAAAAATATATAACTTATATTTATAGATTTTAAGAATATTTCAAAAATCCAGTGAAAAAAAACAACTCAAAATAACTAATTCAATTGAAAACCTACGTTTTCCTTCACCCAAAAGTCTTTGCACCCTCTTTTCTCCCCCAAACTGTCTAAAGGATTTGGCTAAATTGACATGGGAGGCGATTTGTTCCTCTAGTTCAGAGTCAGTTATTTCGGAGGTCATGTCCTCCTCTGAGTGACTGGAGGAATCGGAAAAGTAGTCCTCTGTATGACCAGAGGAGTCAGCCATGTCTTTCTGAATTGAGAGCTTCAATCAGTGAAATTTGGTTGAAGTATCGAAATGCCCTTCGAACAGTTAGAGGAGAAGCTGGAATCCGTTCAGAGATTCAATTTCCAAGGGATTAACGACGATATTCACAATCCCAAAAGACGATTGAAGATCACCAAAATAAAATCTCGTTGAACAAAATATCTGTTAAAAGGAGAAACACAATAATAATATGAATAATTCACTTACAGCAATATACCAACTTCATTGATTGAGATTACATACAATGAACTAAGTGAAGGATATTTAAATCTTTTGACTCATTTAAAATACTTTGACACGCACATTCTCTAAATTCATGTATCACTTAAACTTTACTTACTCAAAGTTTAGTTAACTGATTTTCTAAATATAGAAAATTCTTCAAACAAAAATAATTAGCTTAGTTTAATAAAACTCAACTAACTGACAAAATTCTCTATGCAAAAATAATTAGCTTATTTTAACAATATAAGTGCAAGTTCTGAAATTCTTCATGCAAAAATAATTAGCTTATTTTAACAATATAATTGCAAGTTCTGAAATTCTTCATGCAATAACAATTAGCTTATTTTAACAATATAAGTGCAAGTTCTGAGTCCATATTATTACCTTTTCTAAGAATTCAACAACCTCAAATTGGTATTATCATGTCACTTCAAGGCAGGGAGTCTCCATAGAATGTTCTTGTATTTTGGCAGCCAAAATTCATGTATGTTCTTGTATTTTGGGAGCGAACGTTGCTATCGAGTTAGCTGTTGACATCGTGATACCGAGAGTCCCTCGAGAAAGAGGTTTTACAAGTATTGAGAAGTGGAGTGGGTTTGAAACCAAAGATCTTTATTTTACAGGTTCTTTTTGCTCCATTGGAGTGCCTCCAGGCGCATAAATAAGGGTTACATGAAATACTACCCATCTCACTGATGCATTTTGACAAACATATCTCGAACACTGCAATCGATATCCCACCTATCTCCAGGGTTTTTTTGCGGGATAGAGCTCCACTGGAGTGCAGGAAATAAGGGTTAGATGAAATACTATCCTCATCTCGCTGATGCATTTTGACAAACATATCTCGAACACTGCCATCGATATCTCATTCAAGAAATTCTCTGAACATTTTGTGAACAACCAAAACAGCAGAGTGAACAACTCATTCACGCTTTTCCACAAATAGTTTAATGGATTTCATAGTTATCACAGGAGCTTCTTCCACTGCATCGCCCTGAAAAGGGTAGCGAGGGTTAAAACCCCATTGAAACACACCTTCCATTACCAACCAGGGAACAAATTCCCAACCTTTGCGATATGTTTCCATCGGCGAGAATAAAACCCTAGCAACCCCGATGCCTTGGGTTCAGATCAATCCGGTGACCAGACATAAAGAAACCAATGATTAGGTGGAAAGTCATTTGCAGGATTGTCGTTTACGGGAATTTGGGCTTCAATTCGTTGTAGCGACCAACGTCCTTTAACCTTTGCACGATTATGATGTCGGGGTATTTCCTTAGTTTCGTTAGACAATTTTTTTATGTGTTTTGTTTTTAGTTGGCGGTCACTTTCTAACACACCTAGATATCAAAGGGGATATAGTTTTATAGTAGAGTAGGACAAATTGTAAAGGGAAGGTTTTGGATTTCATTACTAATATTTTTATAAAAATCTAATTGTTGGCTTAACCCACAATGGGAAGGTGTGAAGGATTTAAGAAAAACAATTTTATTTTATTTTATATATATATATATATATATATATATATATATATATATATATATATATATATTCTAAACAACAAAAGTATATTTTATTTTTCATAAAATTATACGAGTCTTACTCTAAATAGATTTGTTGGCTAATATGAGATAGACTAAAGTTTTACATAAAAAAAACTGAGTGCACTACCCAAAATAACAACATAAATAGGACTAGGCAAATAACTATTTAAGATTTGGACAGTGTAGGAGTTGCTTATAATTAATTCAATAATTAATTCAATGTTGATAAAGATTGTTGGGTCATTGTTTATCTTTCCTTGTATACCCACAACATCATAAATAGGACTAGGCAAATAACTATTTAAGATTTGGACAGTGTAGGAGTTGCTTATAATTAATTCAATAATTAATTCAATGTTGATAAAGATTGTTGGGTCATTGTTTATCTTTCCTTGTATACCCACAACATCTCTTTATCTGAAAACATTGTTTATCTTGTAAATAAAATTTGTTTGTGTACTATGAAAGCATCGACTCTATGGCTACTTGAACCCTAGACATTTATGCCATTTTAACACATAAGCGCCTCATATCAACCATTGAGCCCTTATATTACATGTTATACAAAATTTCTATGATATTCCAAGGTATTATTAAACTCATGATATTTTATTATATTTTTCGCTCTTTAATTAAGAAAATATTGTGGATTTTTTATATTTGGTCATAGTATGAATCAACACACCACCAAATCTTACGTCAAATGTTTTACCACTCTACCATAGATCTGGCTTTTGAGATTGGTCTGTTGTGAATCGAACACACCATCTTTAGTTCCCAAGTCAAATGTACTACTATTATGCAAAGAACCCTATTTCCAAGTCACATTTGTTATCCACAATGTTGTGTGTCCTAAGCTATGAGTCGAACATGTGATTACTCCCTCTAATATTCTCATGTGAAAAGGTCACGGATCGATGACTACAATGATTTTTTATGATTGAATGATAATGAGGGTTTGATGAATCATGTTATTTGGATTGAATACCCTTTCGAATTATCATTTGGTATTGTTTTCTCTCTGCAACCAACAAATTATCTAGTGATAAGCTACGATTTATGACATATATATTTGATAGTGAAATGATTTCATTTGCAACCCTTCGTGTTGTAGGATTTAGTTAAACTCTCAATTCTATGTTGATTATTTTTTGTGAGGGTTTTATGAATTTCATCTTTGACTTATCATCTGATTAAAGGGATAGAAAATTTCTTATATTCTTTAGGTTTTACAGATTATTTCAAGAGCTCTTCATAAACATCTATTGGCTAATGGCTCCCTTAGGATTTTCATGGTTGGTGAAGATCCTTTCAAAACAATTTGATAGTTATTTTTTTCTTGGGAGTTTGTACAGGTATTTTTTCTTTCGAGAGGGTAACTTTGAAGAAATACCCCCTAAATTTTTCATCATTAAATATATAGTGTTAACGCTCTTTTTAGGATTGATATTTGCTTAATAGTTTTTAGACGTTCGAGAAAAAAAAAAGAGCATGTTCACTTTGAAAGTTCAAACCACTGGTATCTGGAATGTTGAATTACCATCTCACACCCTTCTCGCCCCAAGTGAGCATGATTAAAATGGTTACATTATTAATTTTTTTTACTATTAAGAGATTTTTCTTACAATTCATTCTCTCAATTTTAATATGAGGCTTTCTTGTTGAATTTTTGTTACAAGGTTTCTTATTAAAGACACTAATTTCCAAGGAAACCACTAACGCCATAGAATCATCTGATAGAGGATGAAGAGATTCTGACCAGGTATCAATCTGATGAGCCTAAGTATTGCAACAAGAATGCTGCAACTACCGAGGCTACCAACTTTAATTATCAGCCCGAGGTGTAGAAATTATACAACAAGCATGCATATCATGGATTCTCCTAATCTAACAATTATATGCCAATATTAAATACATAATCACTTCTACAAAATCTTTGCAGAATTTAAAACACAATTGCCAATAGCAATATCATGAAGAAAGATCAATCACACATAACACAGATAATTTTACCGAGAAAGCATAAAGCTAAAAACCCCACTATCTTCTATTATGTATTATATCATGGATCATGAAACAATTCCATACAAATCTCTAATCCAAGATCTCTCAGTACATGAGCTAACTGTCTCACACTTCCATACAAAAGTTGTCAAGTTCCTTAGCCAATTTACTGCCTCCAGATAGCCTGCCTCCAATGCGCAATTCCTGATGGTAAAGAACCTCTGAATGAATGATTCTTGTCTTCCTTGAATGCGCAATCCTCATAGGCACATCCAATGTGTGTGTGGTTGCATGTGTGCAACCGATAATGTCACAACTGATAGTCAATCTCTCCCTTTTACTTACATCTCAACTGGGTCTCCACTGGATCTGACATGCATGCAATTAATAATAGTAAAAAAATTAGTTGCATGTGATACCACTGATTGTGAATTAATTAACAATTAATTCACTTGATCTCTCACTAGTGTATCTTCATTTAAAACTAGCACAACTGAGTTTAACTCACTTAACTAAGTTAAACTGATTTACAACTTGCACTAACTAATGCACCACTGCACTTCCAACTCTGCTACAACTAGAATCACTCTGTTACAACTCAATTCAACCTGCATGTCCCACCAACCAACCACTCAACTCGAAATTCCTATAGCTAATTGATTATTGTTTATTGTCCAGCTAATATTAAGGGATAATAATAGTCGATGTGCATCTATAAATAGAAATGAAATCTATAAATAGAACTTGCACATGCATCTATAAATAGACCTCATCTATAAATATAATTTTCTCATGCATCTATAAATAGACATCCACCTAAAAATAGCCAGTATGGGCCCCACCTAGTGTAGGTGCTTAATTTTCACTAGGATCAAGGATGTTGTTTGCGGATGCCAATTGCATTGTTTCTTGTTGCAAACTTCAACACTTCCTCTCAACAAGAAATGAATGTCTTTGCATGTGACATGCAACTCCATGCATGTGCCCTGCAACCTTTGCATGCACCAAGCAACTCCATGTAGGCGCCCTGCAACCTTTGCATGCAAAATTTCTTAAACTAAATAGCCTCCAAACAACTGAATTAGTATAATGCATCTTTCATCAAAGTCTTATAACTTTTGTTGGTACCAACTGCACATGTCTTCTGGATCCATTGCGTTGTTGACCTCTGCATCCATGCACTCTGCACTTGCCGTCAACTTTGATCTGTGCTCCAGTATCTGACACTGTCACTATGATTTCATGTCCTCATGATATATGAATGCATCAATCCAACTGATCCTGCTACTGCTGCTTTATGGGATCCTCGTAGCCAAGTTCAATTCATGAGATCCACACCATCTCAATGAATCTTGACATAAATTTCTTCTTGGGATTATCCATGCATGTCACCCCACCTCTCACCTGGTGGTATAGATGCATGCACTCCCTTTTCTCATCTAGCTCAAAATTTCTTTGCATGAGTGGTTGCTCCCACTCCATGATCCTCCACATGTGGTTGCTCCACATCTTGAGGTTCACTCTTACCTGCATACAAATCCATCTCCCTCTCAAGGGTCAATTGCATGGCTTTCTCACACTTCCCAACAATAGGAAGCTCTGTAGAAATCCCATCTACATCAACTCTATAGAGATTCCTAACTCGAATCCCAACCTTCTTGGCTTGCCCTGTTGCTTTGTGTCGCAGGAAAACTTTTCCTTCACTAAATACAACATCATAGCCTCTATCCTCTAACATTGCGACTGAGACTAGCTTTTTCTTCAAACCTGGTACATGCATTAGATATTTTAAATGAAAGAGTTTACCTGACGCCCTCTAAAAGGTAATGGTACCAATTCCAGTCACACTGTATTGTCCATCGTCACCCAACTCAATATGCATCTAGAGGTCTTTCTCCTCCAAGTCACTAAAAATTTTCTTATCTCCCGTCATGTGAAAGGAAGCACCACTATCCAAGTACCACCCCGATCCCAATGCACTTGAAAACATGCATGAGATCAATGAGAAGTCAAGCTCAAATTGCGAGGCAAGAGCCTCACTAGCTGCAGCTCCAGTAGCCATATTGTTCTTCTTATTTTGTGGACAATTTGTGGCAATATGTCCATGCTCGTGACAGTGAAAACACTTTACTTTTGACATGTTTTTATCCTTTCCATCTTCACCAGCCTCAGATTTAGAATGGAATTTCTTCCCTTTCCCCTTCTTTGCCTTAGCAGCCAAAGCACAATCATCAAAAAATTGTGATTTTTATTATATTTTTCTCTCTTTAATTAAGAAAATATTGTGGATTTTTATTTATTTATTTGGTCATAGTATGAATCAAACACACCACCAAATCTTACGTCAAATGTTTTACCACTCTATGTGAAAAATCCTAAATCTGGATTCCTACTGCAACAAATCTGAATTACTTCTCCTATTATATTTCATAATTATTTCATTACAATGACATATTGAAGTAATTTTTGAAGCATTTTACACAAATAATACTGCAGAATAAATCTAAGTGTTGAAACAATATGAAAAAAATATAATGAAAAACATCCACATTTGACACAGTTATTTTTGTACTAAGTCCCCGGAAAAACCAAACTTGGGAAAATCGGTGCATCAGATCTAAGGGTTTTATATTATTAAGCAACATAATCTTGAGTATAATTAGGGTGCCAATATATGGCTCACCCTTCAAGGAAATCTAGACAGCAAATGTAATTTTGATATATACCTCACTCTGCAAGTCTCTGACTGATCTAAACAATGCGGGTGAAGCCCTTCTTTGCCTCTGCGTGAATGCCTACATTGAAACTGTGTAAGCATGCATGGGAAAGCCTAAGAAACTACGTCACCTCTCTCTGCAACTGATCTATTGATCTGAGACTGGATTTTGACCCTCCTGGCTCAGAGACCCCATCCTCTAGCTATCTTGGGACTAACTCCAAGAGACATTGTGCTGCTTCTGCGTGATTTCCTATAGGAATTGCATCAACTCTTCAGTAAACTGCGCTATCTCTCTCTGCATAAATGTTGCCTCTCTCTTTAATGTACTCCTGGCCTCCTGACCGGTCTCTGCATCTTCCCCTCTCTGAATCTAATCACTGAATCAAAATCACTTAGCAAACCCTGTTGTAGAGATTAGATTCTGACCAAAAGCTATGTCTCGTCACACAAACTTGAAAATGCCAAATGCTCAATGTGCTCAATGTTTTTTCCTTAGGCCCCTCACCTTCCTTCTTATATTCTTCCGTTGACCCTTCAACGACCAAGATTAAAACATTTAGTGAAAATGTGAAGTTGGGTTACACTTTTTGCCCTTTTTTGAGAAAAAAAATTCATTTTTTTTCGATTCTTCAAATTTCTAAAAACTATAACAATTTTTCTATTTAGAATTTAATTTTGAGATAAAAATAAAATTTGTCAGAAATTTTGTTAGCTTTCTATTACTTATTTTTTGGAATTTTTTTATGCACATTTGATATGTCAACTTGGCGTTTCTTTGAGTGTGTGTTTTTTAACAATCAAAGGATTCATAAGAAGTCATGTTAATACGCAATGTTGTATTCTTTGAAAATTTGTGTTTTTCAGAAAACAAAATGTGTTACAACAATCTAGATAGAGTCTACTTCGGTTTCATCATATTTACAAAGCCAATGGATGCATATCATAATTACTAGAATTTTTTGAACTGGTCCAATATGAAAAAAATACATATTTTGAGTATGCTTCGCGACGCAAGAAATTTCTTAACATATAAGTTATAAACTAAAAATATAAAAGCTACCCATTAGAGGCGACGGACCAATGTAATGCCCCATAATTTTTTCAATTTTTTTTACTGTGTATTTTGGGAGATACAGAATTTTGATTTCATTGAATCACAATGACCCTCAGAAATTGTTTGCACCCGTTTTGTTACAAAATTAATTAAAATTAGTAAATATTTATGAAATTCCATAAAAGTTATATTTTCTGAAAGTAGATTAAATTTTGAAAATGCTTGTCTTGGTTTCGACAGTTAATTCAGAATGTTTCATGGAGTTTAATTAGTCCAAAGTTGCAGAAATGTATTCAGAGCTCGGACCTGTGTAATTGGTGACGCATTAGTTCAGCCAAACTTTTCTACAAAGTTTGGTCGAACTAGTTTTTGCGCAAACGGGCCGTCAAGTCTCATGCCTTAATAGTTCTGATCTGAAATGTGTGAACAAAATATTTCTTATACAGAGATAGACAGTAGGGGATTTTACTGGTTATTTCACCTTTACTAGAAAGGATGAAACCATAAGCTTCTGGCCCTCTTACTAGCTCTGCCTAAAGAAATATGAAGTAAACACTAAATCGATCTAGTAATGAAAGTATTTGTTTATGTTTGAAAAGTATTCATTAACCAAATTTTATGTGTGAATAAGCAAGTTCAAGTATTCTGCAATGGAAGTAATGTGGTTTGAAGTGAAACAAATGAGTTTTGATCACTATATAAGTCTCATTGTGAAAAGTGGACTTATTAAAATTTACTGTTTAATGTAGTAAACTCCGAAAAATAGCAGAAAAAATGCACAGCATAACATTAAGCATTTGTTTAAGTAGTTCACCCCTCTCTTGGGCTACCTTTGCTGGGTCCAAAAGCCTCCAAATAGGTTTTTCCCTCTTTCATTAATGCTCAAAATAAGTATTACACCATGAAGAAAGCCTCCAAAGGCTAAAATAGCTGCAAATTCAGAAACAGAGTGCTGGAAATAGTAAAAATTGACTATTCATTCACCTCAAACAGATGAACATAGTCCAATACAACTGATCATTCCCTTAGCCCTAGTGGCTCCACAAGAAAATTCACTGATAAAATCACTGACAGAGTGCCCTGATGGCTCTGAAACCTATTCCAACAGCTTCAGAATGCTTCAATACCCCCAGAACAAAAAAAAAAAATCGTCCCAATTGGACTTCCCTAGCCAAAGTTATGACTCAAACAACTTTTGCCCAGTTAGGGCTAGAAAAGCTCCACCAAATCTGGTGGAACTCCAGATAGCTCCGAAAAATATGGAGGTCGGTGCTAAAGTTGGGCGGACCGCCAAATTGAGGTGCTAAGGTTAAGGCCCATAGGACCGCACCGATCGGAAGGCATTGAATTAATTTTGAGTTACATTCGGCATGTGATAAGGTTTGAACCGCATAATTTAATATCATCCGCCCCGGGTGCGGGTCCACAGGACCATGACCCATACAATGTGCGATGCCCGGTTGGCTCCAGGTTCTGAGCGGAGGTCACGTTACAGAGGGGGTTGGCCCCCTTTCGGGCCCTGCCCAAACGAACAACAAAGTTCAAATATGATTTCGTTGCGTTACATAATAAGAACTTCTGTCGTGACCCAACAGTCGGGCTGCCCGGTTGGCTTTACCCCGACCCGAGGTCGATCCCTGCTGCGCCATAACAAATTTTATAAAACCAATTCCATTTGAACTTAGGGCCACGTGGCGGCCTCCGGGTTGGCCACATGGTGCCCTACGATTGGCTGCCCATAGAATATTCTGCAGAATATTTTGTGGAATATTCCTAGAATATTCTGTGGAATATTTTTTTTTAATAAAAATTTTTGTAAAGTCAAATTAGCCATTTTTTTTACTGAAATTGGTAAACTTCAAAGTTTAATAACTTTCTCATATAGTTTCGGGCCAGCTGTTGCTCGCAATATAGGATCATCTGGTTTCCTATCGGGCCCTGGACTACCTCGAGCAACTAATTTTTTTACATTTTTCCACAAAGACTTGATCTCCTGACACACCTCCTGGCCGTGCAGCTTTGACCCCAAAGTCAATTAGTGAAACCGATATCGTGGACATCCGATCTCTCCACTCCCACCCTGAATAACCGAAATCTACTCGAGATAGTTTCATCAAATGGAGCTTTTGAGAAAATGATAAATTGCCTCTAGAATCAACTGATTGACCATTGCTAAGATTGACAGAGTCATGATGCAAATGATCGATCAGTTGATTCCAGAGACAGTTTATCATTTTCTCAAAAGCTCCATTTGATGAAATCGGGTAGATTTCAGTTATTCAAGGGTGGAAGAGTGGAGAATCAGTCTCCACATTATCAATTTCACTAGTCAGAGAGCTTTTGGGGTCCAAAAGCTTCCCATTTGGGAGGTGTGATTAGGAGATCAAGTCTTTTATGGAAAAATTCTCAAAAAATTAGTTTCTCAGAATTATTCCAAACCAGAACGACAGGAAAGAGCTCGGAAAAATGATCCTGTAGCCATGAACGACACTAAAAACTGACGTTGTATGAGAAAGTTATTCAACTTTGAATTTTTCCAATTTCAAAGTTTGTGTCATCATCATGCAAATTCTGAATTCTTAGATAGAATTCCAGCTGTCTAATCCAATTATCCAATTAGCCTCATTGAGAATGGATGGAGCAGCTTTGGTTTGGTGGGAAGCCAAGACCAGAGAGGAAATTAAAAAGCATGGTAAGATAACTCTAACTTGGAATGAGTTTATTTTTGCTATTAAGAAATAGTTTTATACTCTTGCTCATATTCAGAAGGAAATCATGAATTGGCAAAATTTTAGGCAACTTAAGGGTCAAAATGTGCAAGATTATACCCAAGAGTTTAGAAGGAAAGCGCTTCTACTTGGGGTAGACTTACAAAGTCAAGACACCTTGTTGAAATACATAGGAGGTTTGCACAATTATCTTCAACATAGTATTCTAATGTTTAATCCTACTAGCTTAGATGAAGTTTGTGTCCAGGCTACACATTTAGAAGCTAGAGGAAAGAATACTTTTGATGAGGATAGTAATTTCAAAAACAAAGGAAAGAAAAGAATTGCAAATTCAAGAAAAGAAAAAGAAAGCTCTTGCAAGAATCGGCTCAAGACAGTCACATCATTACCGGAGCTATCTCGAATCAAAACTGCAAAAACAGCTGTAAGAACAAAACAGCACCAAAAGAAAAGAGAAAATCAGAGCAACAGCCTGAGCAAGACTTAAAATGTACTGGGTGAGATGAGACAGCATGTGCCTCCATGGTTTTAAATAATATTAAGGGGAGTAGTGGTGGGCATACAACTCCTAGTCGCTCCCACAAAGATACTCTCATGAAGAAAGAGATAGAGTTTTTCCATGTGAGGGTACTCTCACTACCAAAATTGACACACTATTTGACACAATAATTTATATTCGTAAGATAAGCAGCCTTGGGTCTCTGAGATCATTCCCACATCTCGGCCTTACCACTTGATGGATATGCAAGGATGGCCAACCCTGCGTCTCAAAAGTGCATATTGCGCTTACAATCGCACACTTTATTGACAATAGCTGAACTTGATGTGGTGCCGCCTTGATATTCTCAGAATTGTTTTGGGAAGTCCTTACTTATTTGCAGAAAGGCCATCTCCCATCGCCATGAAAGAGTTTATCACTTGCTCAAATATGGCAAGAGTACATTGTGGAGAACACAAGAAGAAGTTGAACATCTTGCTTCCATGCAAGTCAAAGTCTAACTTTGTTAATGTTGAAACGACCAGATTTTGAGCATTCACCTTTTTATGATGTTGCTAATGATATGTCTCAGTTTTATAATAGTTTGTCTTTGAAAGAAGATGATGTTATGTTGCACAAATTACCTTTTGGGTCAGCCAAAGCAGTGAATGAAGTGTCAAAGAAAAGCAGTGCAAGCAAGAAGGACACCCAATTCAGAATGGGATAAAGTTGGTTTCAGAATGGTAGAATTCGACATGGGAACAATTTGCAAAGTGAAAGTTATTTTAAGTCTTCTAGGAAGTTTGATCAGTGTAGAAAAAAATTGTTTTCTGCAGATTAAAATTGCTGTTATGCAAATTTTAATCATTTTCATCATGACTCCGTCAATCTTAGCAATGGTCGATCAGTTGATTCCAGAGACAGTTTATCATTTTCTCAAAAGCTCCATTTGATGAAATCGGGTAGATTTCAGTTATTCAAGGGTGGAAGAGTGGAGAATTAGTCTCCACATTATCATTTTCACTAGTCAGAGAGCTTTTGGGGTCCAAAATATTCCCATTTGGGAGGTGTGATCAGGAGATCAAGTCTTTTGTGGAAAAATGCTCAAAAAATTAGTTTCTTAGAATTGGTCCAAAGCAGAACGACATGAAAGCGCTCAGAAAAATGATCCTGTAGCCACGAACGGCACTGAAAACCGACGTTGTATGAGAAAGTTATTCAACTTTGAAGTTTTCCAATTTCAGTAAAAAAAATGGCCAATTTGACTTTACAAATTTTTTTTGTAAAAAAGAAATATTCCACAGAATATTCTGGGAATATTCCATGGAATATTCCACAGAATATTTTGTGGGTAGCCAATCGTAAGGCACCACGTGGCTAGCCCACAAAATATTCTATAGAATATTCTGTGGAATATTCCATGGAATATTCTTAGAATATTTTGTGGAATATTTTTTTTTAATAAATTTTTTTGTAAAGTCAAATTGGCCATTTTTTTCATTGAAATTGGAAAACTTCAAAGTTGAATAATTTTCTCATACAACGTCGGTTTTCAGTGCCGTTCACGGCTACAGGATCATTTTTCCGAGCTCGTTCTTGTCGTTCTGGTTTGGAACGATTATGAGCAACTAATTTTTTGAACATTTTTCCACAAAAGACTTGATCTTCTAATCACACCTCCCAAATGGGAATCTTTTGGACCCAAAAATCTCTCTGACTAGTGAAACTGATAATGTGGAGACTGATTCTCCACTCTTCCACCCTTGAATAACTGAAATCTACCCGATTTCATCAAATGGAGCTTTTGAGAAAATGATAAACTGTCTCTGGAATCAGCTGATCGACCATTGCTAAGATTGACAGAGTCATGATGCAAATGATTAAAATTTGCAGAACAGCAATTGTAATCTGCAGCAAACAAATTTTTTCTACACTGATCAAACTTCCTAGAAGACTTAAAATAACTTTCACCTTGCAAACTGTTCCCATGGCGAATTCTACCATTCTGAAACCAACTTTGTCCCATGTTGAGTTGGGTGTCCTTTTTGCTTGCACTGCTTTGCTTTGAAACTTCATTCACTGCATTGGTTGACCCAAAAGGTAATTTGTGGAACATAACATCATCTTATTTCAAAGAAAAACTGTTATAAAACTGAGACATATCATTAGCAACATCATAAAAAGGTGAATTCTCAAAATCTGGTCGTTTCAACATTAACAAAGTTAGACTTTGACTTGCATTAACCAGTCTTTTCAATTGACTTGCATGGAGTAAAGAAGATTCCAACTTTTTCTTGTGTGCTCTCACAATGTACTCTTTACCATATTTGAACAAGTGATACTTATTTTCATGGCGATAGAAGATGGCCTTCTTTTCAAATAAGTAAGGACTTCCCAAAACAATTCCTGAAATATCAAGCGACACCACATCAAGTTCAACTGTGTCAATAAAGTGTGCAGTTATTGCAAAGCGCAATATGCACTTTCTTGAGACTTGCAAGTTGGCATCCTTGCATATCCATCCAAGTGGATAAGGCTTCGGATGTGGAATGGTCTCAAGTTTAAGCTGCTTGACCAAGTCTTCAGATATAAGATTCGCTTGTGACCCACTATCAAATAGTGTGTCAATTTTGATATGTTTTGAAATTACCCTCACATGGAAGAGCTCTATCCTCCTCTTTTCTTCATGAGCATCTTTGTGACAATTCAAAGAGCTAGAATTGGGAGTTGTGTCTTGCACCACTTCTTTCCCCTTAATTTTCTTTAAAACCATGGCTATGATTTTTGTCTCATCTCCTGAGTCTGACCTTAAGTCTTGCTCAACTGTTGCTACAGTTTTCTCCTTTTCTTTGGTCTTATTTTTGTTCTTGTATTTTTCTGGTTTCAGTTCAGGATGAAGCTTCCAGCAATGATCTTCATCATGACTTGTCTTTGAACAGTTCTTGCAAAAGAACTTTCCTTTTTCTTTTCTTGAATTTGCAATTCTTTTCTTTCCTTTGTTTTTGAAATTACTATCCTCATCAAAAGTATTCTTTCCTCTAGCTTCTAAATGTGTAGCCTGGACACAGACTTCATCTAAGCTAGTAGGATTAAACATTAGAATAGTATGTTGAAGGTAATTGTGCAAACCTCCTATGTATTTCAACAAGGTGTCTTGACTTTGTAAGTCTACCCCAAGTAGAAGCGCTCTCCTTCTAAACTCTTGGGTATAATCTTGCACATTTTGACCCTTAAGTTGCCTAAAAATTTTCCAATTCATGATTGCCTTCTTAATATGAGCAAGAGGATAAAACTGTTTCTTAATAGCAGAAATAAACTCATTCCAAGTTAGAGTTATCTTACCATGCTTTTTAATTTCCTCTCTGGTCTTGGCTTCCCACCAAACCAAAGTTGCTCCATCCATTCTCAATGAGGCTAATTGGATTTTTGTGTCATCATCATGCAAATTTTGAATTCTTAGATAGACTTCCAGCTGTCTAATCCAATTATCCAATTTTTCTGCATTGACATCACCATTAAACATCGGCAACTCAAAATTTACATCAAGCTTTAACAAAGGATTTATAAGAGATGTTTTTGTTTTGTGTGACTGATTAACAGAAGCTGAAGAGGATGATGTGGAGGAAGAGGATGACGATGGAGATGAAGGATCACCATTTCCTCCATTCCCTTTCTTAGACTCATCCTTGTCTTTCTTCCCTCCTGAAGAATCTCCTTCTTCTCTTTGGTTTATAGACCCTTCTCCAGCAATCCTATCATTTCTTTCCTGATAGAGGATCCTAACCATTTCAGTCATGTCCAAGAAATATTTTCTAAAAACTCTTTCTTCTTCCCTGGGATCCATTTCCTCATGTACTTCTCCTTCTCTGGAAGACATTTTTGTGGTTGATTCTAAGGCTAATGAGGATGAAATGGAAGGTGGAGATAATGGCACCCTAGCCCTCCTTGGTTGAGGATTATCTTGTGCTCTAACCAATTGACCTTCCCCTCTTTTCAATTTCAGCCTAGTAAGCATCAAATTTTGCAGAATAACACAATCTTCTTGCAAAAAATTCACAAACTCTTAAGCAAAACCTAGAGCTCTGATACCAATCTGATCTGAAATGTGTGAACAAAATATTTCTTATACAAAGATAGACAGTAGGGGCTTTTACTGGTTATTTCACCTTTACTAGAAAGGATGAAACCAGAAGCTTCTGGCCCTCTTACTGGCTCTGCCTAAAGAAATATGAAGTAAACACACTACAAGAAAAAATCACATTGGTGAGGGTCATGCTTGTGACGGACCTTTAAGGTTCGTCACCAATGTCACATATGGTGACGGTCATTAAAAAACCGTCACTGTAAGTGTATATAGTGATGGTCCTTTATGGTCCGTCACCAAAGACATTTTCAATGACACTTTTGGTGACGGTCATTAAAGGCCCATCACTAATTCTCTCTTTGGTGACACTTCTAGTGACGAACTTTTAATGACCCTCACCAATGCTCTTTTTGTTACTTTTGGTGATGGTAAAAAAATGTCCGTCATCATTGATCACTAAAAACCGTCACTGTAAGTGTATATAGTGATGGTCCTTTATGGTCCGTCACTAAAGACATTTCACTTTTGGTGAGGGTCGTTAAAGGCCCATCACTAATTCTCTCTTTGGTGACACTTCTAGTGATGAACTTTTAATGACCCTCACCAATGCTCTTTTTGTTACTTTTGGTGACGATCAAAAAATGTCCATCATCATTGATCATTCCAATGAGTTTTTGATGACGCTATGTGCCTGTTAATATATTTTTTGTCAAAAGATAACGATTTAATACCATTATTGTTGAGAATTTTTTATAATATGTCCAAGGCCATAGTGGTTAGGGTCAATCAATTTTTTAAGAAGTAATAAGCATGTATCATTTCCCTCAAGTAATGACTAGTCGAATAGAGATTTCATATGAGTCAACACATGATTCATATCTATTAAGTTTATTATCTAGCAAATTCCATTTAGATAAAGTTCCACTATTGTGTGTAGGAAATATATTATTTAATACATAATCGGGCTCTGAAAATTCTATTAATGAGAAAGACCTAACAATCCTCAACAATCTGGGCACACCTTAAATTAATGCTTTGGCACACTCTAACATTTCTTATTACCCCACATGTCTTGGAACATCTTTGTACCTATAACATATTTTGATGACATTGACGCCCAAGCACATGGTGGCATGCGCTAACACAACATGGAACTCTCCTAGCATGTGTTGGCATGCTGCATATAGTCCCTAGCATGCCCCAAAACACCTTGGTCGAATGCATTGACATACATTAGCACTTAGCACACAATGCCACTTGGTATGTATTGGGACCTATTATTAGTGTGCCTAGCATGCCCCTTTTCAAAAAGATAAAATCCTGACTTATTAACCCTCTTATTGGTTCTTCCTTTTGTTGCCTTGACACATATTGATATATCGTGGCACCCTGCGCCACATCCTTAGCACCTAGCATGTATTGGCATATCTTGGCACTATTAATTGGCACATGATATAATTAGCACACCCTGGAACTCCCAAGCACACATTGGGAATTCTTAACATGCCTTGGTATTCCCTAGCATGCCTTACCAATGCTTAGCATACCTTGTCACTCCCTCCTTGGCATGACAACTAACACTGACCATTAACACAAGTCTCTGGCAGTACACGTTTAACTTCCATGAATTTTTACCTAGTGCTCCCTTAATGTTTTTTCTTAGTATTCCTTAACACTCATCAACATGCATTATCACTCTCTAGCACACCTTAGCACTCTTCAACATTCCCTTCCACTTCATAACATGCATAACACTAGTCCTTGACACATATTGGCGCTTGGCACTGTTGGCAATATGATGCAGAGTGTTGTCCTTGATGGCAACCCACTGAATGAAGATAAAGACATACGTTTGTTGACATGTGTTGTCCTTGATGGCAATCCACCGGATGAAGTTGTGCTTGATAGAATATTTTCTGATGTATCTACAGTGTGTACATAAGGCAATGAAGAAAGGATTTCAGCATGTGCTAAATCTTGATGAAAAGAGTGTGTCTCTAGGTATACGCGGATTTTCCTAGTAGAAGTCGCGTATGCACGTGGGAATAAACGTGCCAAGTCGCGTATGGGAAAAAGTGCTCAAAAAGTACAAAACCAGGGGTAACCACCATGGTATTGCCCATTGTATTGGGTAATGATTCGCCTAAATGACCCCGTCCAGGAATACCATCGGAAGTAATGTGGTTTTGGCTCATGGTATTGAAATTGGGTAAACCTATATAAGGAGAAGAATTTCATTGTGCAAATTATGAGTGTGGGTGCAAGATCTCTGAGCTTAATGAATACTTCACTCTGAAGTAGATCTGAATGGAAAGGGTTACACTTGAATGATAAATCTGAATGGATGATGCACCAATGATGAAGAAGGGGATCTAGATCTGATATGTGCTTGTATTTGCTAGATCGGTTTATGGAATGATTAGATCCAAGAAGAGGCGAACATCTGTCTGAAGTGAAGGGTTAAATCTGAATGAAGTATCTGTTCTGAAGAAATGCAATGACCTAAAATCTCTGAAGAACCATACACTAGTTCGCTGAAGAGGAAGCGCGTATATACGTGGTTTAGCTGAAGAATAAGCGCGTACGCGCAGTTAAATTTGGTTCTATAATTTGTACAGAGGTATACGCCCTTTTCTGTGAACGGAAGCGCGTATATACGCGACATCAGTGAAAGGAAAGCGCGTATGAAAACTAGGGTTTGCTGAAGTCTGTGGTAAGAAATGTCTAATCTAATCTGCTGTGTTGCTGCTATCTGTATTCTACTGTTCTGAGTTGTCTATATCAGTTTGGTTGTATGGTTGAGCTTGATAGCATGGAAAGGGTCCAGTCTGAAAATATAATGAAACGTGGCCTGCAAGTGTTGTTCTATTGAATTTGTTGGATCCAGTGTGAAATTGATGAAACGTGGTCCATAGAGGTGCTGAGGGTTGTAGCTTTCAGTCAGGGGGTTGAAGCTCCCTTCCAGGCGAGGCTGGTAAACGAGATCAGGGGGTCGTAGCTCCCTTCCAGGAGAGGCTGGTAAACGAGTCAGGGGGTTGGAGCTCCCTTCCAGGAGAGGCTGGTAAACGAGTGCAGGTGGGTGCCTGCTTGCTGGTAGAGTCTGCACCAGCACATATGTTGTAAGATGTTTTCTCTATAATAAAAGATTGAAGGCTGAGCAACGGCAGCGGTGGTTTTCTCCCGACTTGGGTTTCCACCTAAATTCCTGGTGTTCATGTGTGATGCTTTGTGTGATGGCTTACTCTGCTCTTACTGTTCATGTTAACTGATTATTAAATATCTGATGAATGAATGATGGAATGATTTAAGTGAAAAACTAATAACATAATTAGATATCTGTGTATACGCGAGTTTCATAAAGGTCATCCGCGTATATACGCGAGTTTGCTTCAGGAAAGTAGCGTATGGGTTTTAGAAGCAAGAAAAAGTAAAATTTTTAAATATGCAGTAAATACTGATTCACCTCCTCCTCAAAGACATTTTTCCAATGTGCACATGTTGGAGCTTGAAAGTCTTAGCATGTATGGAATACGTTGAGATGCCTTGGTATGATTTAGCATGGTTTAATATTAAATTTATTTGTGATGATCAATTGTTGGAAAGTAGATGAGAAGCAACAAAGGAATATTTGGCACTTAGAATGCACTAAGACTTTTCACTTGGAACCTATTTCCGCCTAGTGTTAGTGTGCCTAACATGCCCCTCTTGGAAAAGGTAAATTGATGAATTATTAACCCTCTTATGTGTCCATTTCCTTGTAGTTTAAATTTTTTCTCCCTTTTGTTGTCTTGAAAGTCCCTGACACACATTGACACACCCTTGCACATCTTGGCATGCCTTATCACTTGGAACATCTTAACATGTTTGACATGTATTCCCACTATCTGGAACATCTTAACATGTTTGACATGTTTTCCCACTATCTGGCACATCAAGGGGGTGAAGAGAGATGTAGTCCTAAAGTAGGTCGAGTATGAGGGTTGAGTAAGGGTTGCGAAAGGGAGGTCATGATCATCCTCCAAGAGCAAGATCATCATGTGAGGGTTCAAAAGAGTGTTGTATACCTTAATGGTCAGTTTACGCTAGGAAGTAGGATGACATATTGTTGGTTCTATTCTAGAAGATCAAGCTTAAGAGAGGTTTCTCATGAGAATTTGGGCATGTGATTTCAATGGTGTCTTTGTGTGAAGGCCACATCAAATTCTAAAATGTTGAAATTTGCAACAAGAAACAGTGAGATTGGAAACCATAAAAGACAAAAAAAAATGCACCCAGACTGGTGAGGAATTTTGATGCACCAGGAGTGAGGAATGTGGGGCATCTAATTTATTTTTCCCTTAAATAAATTGGACAATAAATTGTAATTTCATCTCATAACAACTTGTGTCAGTTAATTAAGTCATGATGACCGAGTTAGCTCAAGAAATTCGAGTTGAGGGTCTAATATGAGGCATCTAGAGGGATTCTAATATTTTTGGGGTCTAGTTGAAGTCGATGCATTAGTGGAGTGCAAGTGTAATTAACTCAATTAAATGAGTTAAAATCAGTTTAACTAGTTCTAACTGAGTGATGAGCTAATGAGAGGTCCAGTGAATTAAATTAGATTTAATTCACAATGAGTGATAAATCAGATAACTGATATTTCACTATTAATAGTTGCATGCATGTCAATTTCGAGGAATACCCAGTTGAGACATAGGTTAAAGGGGACATAAATATCAGTTTTATTCAGAGAAAGTTTCCCATGTGCAATTATAAACTCATTGGGATGCCATGATGGATTTCGCAATAAAGGAAGACTGATTTTCCTAATTAATAAGGAGTTAATTCCCTAGGAATTGCATGAGCAAGGCAGGCTGAAGTAAGGATGAGAATTGGCTAAGTACTAGATCAAGTTTGCCTAGATCAACGGGAGAAAATTGACAGAGTGCTGGAGAATCTCATGAGAGATTAAGCATTGTATTGTTTCATGATTCCTTGACTTAATACACAATAGAGATAGAGGGGTTTTGATTAGTTTCTTTCCCCAAATACATCATGTTGTTGTGTGATTGATAATTTATCTCTCTTACTTATATATGATTGTGCGATCATGTTTTGTTTCCGTAAATTGTAGGAAGGATTTAGTATCTTGTTTTAGTAGATTACAAGATCAGATTGAATCTCGTTGGTTAGATTTTCTACATGATATCAAAGCAGGAATTTTTTGGGCGGCGATTTTGTAGAGAATATTTGAATATTTTGGTGTAAAATTTTCAAAAAAAAATAGAATATTTGGATTCCTTGCAAAAATATACCCAAATGGAAAAAAAAAATCGTTCAAATCGGAGCTCGGATGAGGGAGATATCATCGATTTAAAATCAACTCTTTTTTAGAAACTTTTTGTAACTTCGGGACAATTAAACTGTGCGCGAGTCAAGAACCTATATGCGCTTGAGGTACCGGATGCATGCAAAGCTTTGAGGAGAAAGGCAGAAGTTAGAGACTTGGTGGTTTAGAGGGAGCATAAATTACCTCTCAACATGCATCCTCATGAGAAGAAGTCTCAGAAGGTTGTGGAGTAGCTACCATAATTGGAGAAGCAGAGAGGAGACTGAGTGCAGGAAGCGTCACTTAAGCAGAGACCTCCATGAGGGGGAAATTTTGAGCCAGATGGGAAGAGGGAGCAGCCATACCTCGAGGTGTAAGGTGGGGTTATGTGCAGACATAATCCCAAGATAAGAAATTTGGGCAAGGTCCATTGAGATGGCATGTCTCATGGATCGAACCTGGCTACGAGGATCCAACAGTACAACAGTAGTAGGAAGGATCAGTTAGATTTATGTAGTCAGATGTCAGCAAGACAGAAATCATAGTGACAGATGTCAAATACTGGAGCACAAATAGAGTTAGCAATAGTTCAAAGGGCACGGATGCAGATGTCAGCAGCAGTGCAGAGAATCTAGTACTAGACAGGTGAAGTAGCTAGCAGCAGTCAGAAGACTTCGATTACAGATGCATTATACTGATTCAGTTGTTCAGAGGCTATTCATTTTCAAGATTTGCAGGTGCAACACTAGAGAAGTGTAGCAAGCAGAACATTCCAAAGGTACCGGATGGGGATAGATTGAATTCCTTTCTTATTGAGAGGGAGTGTTGAAATTTGCAACAAAAAATAGTTAAATTGGTGACTAGAAAGGACAAAAAAAAATGCACCCACATTGGTGAGGAATTTTGATGTACCAGGAGTGAGGAATGTGAGGTGTCTAATTTATTTTTCCCTTAAATAAATTTGACAATAAATTGTAATTTCGTCTCATAACAACTTGTGTCAATTAACTAAGTCATGATGATTGAGTTAGCTCAATAAATTCGATTTAAGGTGATCGAGGTGGATATTGGTGGCCACCCGCCTATTCCACTTGGGCCCTCACCATTGTCTCTTTCAGTTTTTCGAGTCCTGAACTTTCGAAGTCATTTTGAGGCCCCAAACGATGTTTTTTGGGCATGAAAGGTTTGGCGATTTCAAATAAATTGTGTTAGTCGTTGTAGTCCTCGGAAAGATATTTCTAACGAGGTATCATGTGCGTCAAACGAAGATCATATGACCAAGTTACGACCCCGAGAAGTTGGCTGCCCAACTAACCCCAACGGGGCCCATAAACTCTTGGTGTTACATCTCCTCAGGATAGGGTTTTGGTTGTTTAGGGTTTTATCTTATTTTAAATAATAAAAAGACCCTTGATCCTTATTTTAACATAGTTCAGAGGAAGATAACTATCAGTTGTATTTATAGAAAATTTCCCATGTGCAATTATAAAGTCATTGGGATGCCATGATGGATTGCGCAATCAAGGAAGGTTGATTTTCTTAATTAATATGGAGATAATTCCATAGGAATTGGGTGTGCAAGGCAGGTTGAAGGAAGGCTCCTTGCTCTTCACAGACTTTCACCGATGGGTGGAGTCCCGGTAGTTTAGGAAGTCACTTGTAGAGTATAGGTCAAAGAATAGGTGGGAAGTGACCCTTGAAACCCTTTCCCTAAGATAAAATAAAGAGTGGGACATGCTTTCCTTTTAAGCAAGGGAATTATCTTCTAGGGAGAGAGGAGGGGGATTGAAGGGTTGAGGGAGAAGAATAAGAATTATGAAGGAAGTTCTCAATCCCTAAAATCCTTTGGGAACTTGGATTCCCAAATGGTCCTTGATGAAAGGCCTTTGACACCAAATGGGACCACATGGGGCTAAGTGGACCCAACCCAGGTTCGGGGATGGAATTTAGCAACCAATGATGTTCATATCCTAGATAAGGTGATGGGAAAGGATCAGACAAGTGTTTTTACTTTGATAGGTCAAATTGATCCTACTAGGTTCTATCCTTGGGAACACCTAGGAAAAACTTGATCCTAGAGCTAGGGCTTGAGGTATCCGGAGATTCCACCATCGGAATTGGCCCAAGTTCTAAGGAGAGTGAGGGCACCCAGTAATGCAGCTGCCTCTAGGAGATAGAAGTTTTCCTCTAGCTAGATTCCTAGGAAATTGTTGCCCTAGGTGACCTAATGGGGCTAGACCTAGGGAATGTGAAAATTTCTTAATCTAAGAAACCCTATTGCAATATCTTGATTT
Source organism: Pinus albicaulis (assembly GCA_034641835.2). Classification (NCBI taxonomy): domain Eukaryota; kingdom Viridiplantae; phylum Streptophyta; class Pinopsida; order Pinales; family Pinaceae; genus Pinus; species Pinus albicaulis. Next base: position 1,174,581,139 of record CM076579.1, on the reverse strand, counting down.
ACTTCTCCTACTTGAATTAAGTTACAAGTTAATTTCTGAAATATTCAATAAATTAACGAAGTAAATAGTAAATACAACTAGAAACCTACACATACAGATCAAATACTGAATAACATGCTCATAGACAAAGTGACACATGGATTTTCTAGACAAATATCCCCGGAAAAAACCTAATGTGGGAAAACTGGTGCAGCTAGCTCTGGAGGGTTTTCATTATTATGCAAAATCTAAGTACAACAATCTCGGGCACCAAAACTGGTTCACCCAATAGAGAAATAAAAACGACAGTAATACGCTGCTCTGAATCCCTCTATGTCAGCCTAACTGGCCTGTGTCGGCCTCTGCGCTGCTCAGTAAGGGCATGCGTCACACCTGAAGGGCTTACACTGCCCCTGTGCTGCCCTGACTGGGACTGCATCAGCCCTGCGTGGCTCCTGCTGCCTCTGCGCTGGCCTTGCTAGGCTCTAGTTGGACTGTGTGGCTCCTGCTACCCCTGTTACTCTAGCTGGCTAGAATGCTTAAGCAGAAAAAGCATAGGTAAGAAAGAAGGCACTGGCCAAAGGCAACGCATAATAGTCATAAAAATTGAAGAAATGAAATGAAAATAGATCAATGTCCACAAATAAATGAAATAGCTCAATGGGACTAGAGAGTAAAAGCTTTGACAACAACAATAAGTGCTTATAGAATCAACTAAGAGAACAGAGGAGACTAATTCATGAGGTTAAAATGTTGTATAATTGTTGGCACAAGAAAATTGTAGAATTGTTAGAGTAAATCTCTGCAGGTACCATTAGTTGGTGATCATCGATAATCATTTCATTTCATCAAATACCCCGATGAATGGGCCTTACAAGCTATTTGCGTAGACAAACCCCACAGAAGCTATGTGATGGAAAAATATTC